>JXCR01134021.1:328665-343422 GCA_002079205.1 Phalaenopsis hybrid cultivar | reverse complement strand
AAATGTTTGTTTTAGCAATTTTATTGGGTGTTTAACTTGAATTCACTTCTGAAATATTCTAATGTTCGTATTACTATGCAGGGATTTTCAGAATCTCCTGCAGCAAACCAATCAAATCCTGATTATTCTACGCTTTATCAATTTAGGGAAATACAGAGAAGGATTGTGGACTTCGTGAAAAAAAGATACCATCTTTTGGAGAAAGCTATTAATTTGGAGCTACTGAAAGAAAAATATGTGCGTTTGCGTTACAAGCATAAAGGGCTTTCATATCGACTTATTGAAGAGTTTAAATACTATAAATATGATTTATTTTTGACGATCCACATGGATGCCTTGCAAATTTAATGACTTGTTAGAAATGATTGCTTGTGCGTCATATTTGATAACCTTATTTATTGTAGCTTAATTTGTGATTATTTGCTAGAAAGTTTAAAATTTATCATTTCCTACGATCATTTTAACTGAATTTAGACCTTTCGACACAATTATGATTCTGATTGTTCAACAACATACATGTCAAAGCACACTTGGGGCCTTCACAAAGAATACTAGAACTGAAATTGTATTTCATTAACTTTGAATCACTCGCATCTGTAGGCATTTTTACTAAAATAAGCGTAGTTCGTATGTAAACCTACTTATGTTCTAGCTTATCTCCAGTGCCCTGTAGCCATTTCTTCTTTTGACCAAAGCTGTCAATAATAGAAAATCCTTAGATCACTGCTTACACAAAACGCTCTTCCCATACTTTTTTTAGTCCCGTTGAGTCAACTGACCTATGTCTCCAAATTCTTTTTGAAATTTTACAAGCGGGTCATTCTTTTAATTCAATCAACATAAACTTTTCATGTTTTTTTTTTAGTCTTTGTAGCTTAAATGTAAAATGTATCTTCATGAACAATATTAATCGTTTCGTTTTTATGGGACCTTTGGTTCAGCTTTTACTTACGGGGAATCACACATATGATGCCAGAATGGGAGTGGAAAATAAGAAAATGTGTCTGATAAAATTTACTATTGACATGAGTTTACATACTTCCAATCTTATTTCATTGAAATTTTTCATCTTTTCCATAAAATTTGTGGCTTTTCATGATTTATTTAGTGCTGTTTCTAGGAATTAGTGCAGGAAGGAATGGCGTGAACGAAGCAGTTGAAATTGTCTCTTTTTCTACTCATGTAATTTTTTTTTTGTGGGGCTTTTATCTTTCATTTGCATTTTTTTTTTGTGGCTTAGTTTGTTTCTAATTTATGTTTTGTAATTTTCCTTTTTCACTACATAATTTGTGGCAGACTGAACCAAGAGCCGTTGTGAAAGGCTAATGATGATGTTTATGTTATGGGACCATAGGAATTTTTTGGGGAAGAGTCATGGAGATAAAATTCAGAGTTATCCAGAATGAGTGGTGAAATGGCGAAATTTTTCAGAACTAATTGAGAAAAAAGGTGGATAAAGGGAAATGGCGGTAGGCTTAAAATGATGCACAAACAAATCTCATGCTTTTCAAAAAGTGATGATGATACTAGATTTAACACAAACAACAATAAGCAAACAAATATTATTACTAGACAAACCAAATGACAGTTACATGCAACACATTTGAAAGGGAAAATACAATATTAAGACACTAAAAAATTCGAAATAGCAACAGACACAATACAAACACTCAAACATGGGTGAGTTTGGGGGTGGTGGTGGTGATCGGTGATGGTTTGATTTTTCGGGGAGGTAGCATTGTTTGAGGAAGGGCTGGAAAGCATGGCGACAGCAAATAAATGTCAGCAAACACGAGGGGGATATGCTAAGCTGCTGGAACGACAAGTGTGGTTGCTGTCCTATGCGAGGGCAACAAGAAAGAGGGTGTTGAACAGTAAGGAAGTGGCTAGGAGAGGTTGTTAGAGCTGCGGCAGCAAGGGAGGGGAGGGTGGCAACGAAGGTGAGGAGTTGCGGCAGTGGCAACAAGTTGGAATGAGAGAAATGGGTGGCTGGACGGCTGAACTACAGGTGAACAGCAAATATGTGTTGTTCCCAGTGGCAGTAGTGAGAGGGGGTATTGGCGGGAAAGATGAAAGACAGTTACATCTAACACACTTGAAAGGAAAATACAATGACATGACATCCGAAAATATAAAATAGCAAGAAATACGACACAAGCAACCAAATTAGGGTGAATCTTGGGGTGGTGGAGATGATCGGCGAGGGTTTGGCCTCAGGAGAGGTGCAACAAGTGGAGGAACGGCTGGAAGCCGTCGCAACAGTAAAATTGTGTGGTTAACCGCGAGGAGGAGATGCGAAGCTGTAGAAACGACAAGTGCGGGGCCAGAAAATAAGAGGGTGTTTCAAGTCGGGGGCAGCAAAAAAGAGGGTGCTGAACAGCAAGGAAGTGGGTGGGAGAGGCTGTTGTAGCTGCGGCAGCAAGGGAGGGGGACGGCGGCAGCAAGGGTTTGGAGTTGCGGCAATGGCAACTAGTTAGAATGAGAGAAACAGGTGGTTGGACGGCTCGGACTGCTCGTGAACAGCAGATAGGTGCTGTTCCGGGTGGCAGCATTGAGGGGGAATGTCGGCGATAACAGCAGGGATGCAATGCGCTGCAGGATAGCAAGAGGACAGCTGTCAAGGGCCCAAACAGCGAGTATAGGTGGCTGTAATTGGAAAGACTGCAGTGAAAACAGCAACGACAGTTGTTCGGGGATGGCTGCAGTAGTGGAGAGTAACCAAGAGCGATGTGGGGAGATTGGGGAAAGGACTAGCGAAGATAATTATCTCCTTGGGAGAGAAACAACCGGAGCACCATCCAAGCCCTTGGATACTACCCTCAAAAAGAGAAAATGAGTACTTGAGGTTGTGCTTAACAAACTCGTGCCAAATCTAATCCTAGACTCCTATGAAAGAAAATATATAATTATATGATAAGTAGGAGTGGCCCAGGAGGATCAACCAACTCCTTAAAGAAGTAAAACTTAGATCGGTTCGGTCCAAGCAAGATGTGGGAACCTTTTGGCTACAGATGTTTCCGCGTGTGGGGCACCTTCTCGCATCCGCCATTTTACGCCCACGTCAGTTGAACTCTCAAAATTTTTGTGGGAATACTCGATTGGCCTTTTAAAATAATTTTCATTTATTATTTAATTATGTAGTTGTTAAATTAAAAGAAATTAATCCTTGAACCCTTCCCTTTTATAGGCTAAATATATTAACAAGATAATAATATGCGTACTTTATGAGATTCAAAAAGAAATGTTATGCCAAAAGAAAAAGTACAAGGCAGTAAAAAACAAAATTATTTGGATTTCTTGCATGATATTTAGTAAAAATCGAACGTTGATGATAATTTTTATTAAGATTTCTGCTCATTTTGGTGTGAAGAGCATGAAAATTTTATTCCACTAAAGAGTTGATACTCTTCTTAATATTGTAGTTAAAATCGCAAACATGTGACAATTACTCATCATTTTGTTCACTGAAGAGAAGAGTTTTCAGCGTTTCAAGAATATATAGAGAGTTCTCATTTTAGTAGCTGATGAATCGGTCAACACAATAGGACTATAAGTAAGAATATAAAACATTTTATCTTGAGAATGAGTAGAATCCAAATCTAGTTTTGTGAACAGACTGGAATAATATAGAGGTGATCTTCCACCAGATGGTCATCATGCATGACTTGAAGGATTTTTAAGCTAAGATGAGCATGCACGACCATGGAGATGACAAATAGAGAAAACATCAATCAACAGTATTATCTTTGAGGAAATTATGTGATACCTGAGTTAACCTAAACCACAATAGGAAAATCACTTGTTATTACTGAAAGCAAATTGGCAGTTACAGCCAATGTACTTGAAAAGGAAAAATACAACACGACATTCAGAAATCTGAAATAACGGTATGCACGACACAAACACTCAACTAAGGTGGATCTTGAGTGGTGGTGGTGGCAATTAGGAGCTTGGAAGGTGGAGGCAAGGTTGGGAAGGTGCAGAGTTGTGGGGAAATAGCGGCAACTCGGTGTCAGCTTAGTGTCTTGAGCTGCAGAAAGAGGCAATTGCTGCAACCGGCAGTAATAAGCAAGAATCGGCTGTCCTGAGGGGCCAGAATGCGGGAGGGCAGCAGCATGGTGGCTTTCTGGTGGCGTTAACGAGTCTGGAGGAGGTGAAGATGGCTGGAAAGGTTCATCACTGCAGGAAAACACGGATTCCCAGCAGTTTGGGGTGGGGACAGTTAAGGAAATAGGTGGCAAGCGATGTGGGAAGGTTGGCAATGGTGGAAGGCAGCTGTGTTGGGCAACAACAAGCTTGGGATGGGAGGGAGGTGGCTGAAACTGGTGCAACTGCAGGAAACAATAATAAAAGCTATTGTTCTGGCTGCTGCAACAGGGAAGGGTGGCCAGGAGGATGTGAAAGGGGGATGGGGGAAGATAGTCACCATCTTCGGAGAGAGATATTGTTGGAGCACTATGCAATTTCTCAGATACAACCTTCAAAAGGAGAAAATGGATGTCGACGACTGTCCTAGACAAACTGACCCCAAAACTAAACTTAGAACATTAGAAATACAAATATGTAATAAGAGGATAACTAGAAGTAGCCCTAGAGGACTAACCGACTCCTCATAAATGAGAAAATTTTGAACGATTCAGTCCAGGCAAGATGGGTCACGCAAAAATGATCACGTTTGGCACTTGTTGGGTCTGCGTGGGTTTGGGCTCCCTTGCGTCTGGCATGGTGTTCCACTACTAATTGTGGGAGGAACAACGAAAGTCGGACAAAGTTCAATGCAGGAATCAGATTGAATAGAGCTGAGCTCTATAAAAGCCTCACATTGAAGATGCATTGGAGTGAGATATTCGGAATACAACTTGCACACAAAGACAAAAGCAGTCATGCAACTTGAGGGAACAGAGCTATCATGGATAAATTAGTGTGAAAACTAAGCCACGGGCGCGCTACAAAACTCTATAGAATGTCATGTGAAGGACAAGTATGTAGCTCACTTGAAGGAGTCCATGTGATAACCAACTTGTAGTTGTGCCAGACTTGAATAAGCAAAGAGAATCATGGCCCAGTCAAACCTATGATTAGTTTTGTGCCGAGTTAGTCATGTGGCTAGGGATAGAGATGGTTATGCAGACTTGGTTGCGTAGAAAGGGTATTGTAAAGATGATTTTGTGGGGACTAATAATTCAAGGGTCTCCTTGTATGGAAGTAAAGTTGTTGCAACAAATGGACTTGTGCTGGCATTTTCTTTAGAAAAAAATGACAAACCATAAATTGCTGAAGAGAAGGTTTGTCCGCTTTTTCATTGGAAGGTTGCAACCTATAGATTGCAACCTACAGATTGCGAGGGTGATGCTGTAGCTTTTGTTTGGTGTGTTTTAAGTTAAAAATAATTGCTAAATGTAACTTCCTTTTTTATTATGATATCTTTATTTCTTATGATTGTTCACATTATAGACCTCTATACATGGGGCCAAAATTGGCCAGTAAGTGACATGGTATCTCACTTTTGTTCCCTCTTTTTTTTTTTCTGCTTTTTATTTATCATTTGAGAGTTGAGTTTTGTCTAAGCGGCGATCGACGATTAAAAGAGTGCTCTTATTTGGTTTAGTAAAAAAGAATAAAATATTAGTTCTCTTTCTGCCTAGTTAAGTAAGACCAACTTTATGGTAGTCTCCATGGATCATTTATTGCTTCAAGTCACCGTTTATAAACTAAATGAGAAGAATTATTTTCATTTGCTTGCTTGAGAAAAAGGATAGATTGTATATTTAAATGATGACATCTATCGATATGAAATTTTCAATCCTTTTTATCATGGGATACCGTCAATTTCTTGTAATATCTTGGCTTATTAATTCCATGGAAAAATATATTGAATCCCTAAATTTGGTCTACAACAGTGTATAGGAATTATGGGAAAATGTCAATGTGATATTCTCGATGCTGAAAATTTTGTTTAATTGTGTAAATTTCTAAATCATTCTTGCGATTTTGAGCAAGGAAACATGAGTGACACGAAATACATTTCAAAAAAAAAAAAAAAAATTAAGAATTAGGCAAATGATTAATGTGAAGAGTATGTAGCTAAATTGTCACACTCAACACATATCCTTCTTAGTTGAAAAGACTTAACCGAGGCTGGCATAATTCAATTGGTTGAACTTTTCAACACCCCCATTTTGGAATTTACCTGCTAGAATAGAGTGAGTGATTAAGGTGTATTGGCTTGGAAAACCAATTTGGGGCAAATCAAGTAGATTTTACAGCACAATCATAAGAATTTAATGTTTAACACAATATAATTAAGCTGATGCTTAAATATCTTTTTCATTCAACTACAAAACTTCTAATAATGTTATAAATCATTTGCATAACATGAAATTTTCTTTTCATGCATCCCTAATTGTTTTTTCTTTCTTTGTTTTTTTTTTTTTTTTTTTTTTGGTTAGAACTATACATCAATTCATACAATATTTATTTCTAAATCTGAACCTTGCTCAGGATCATCCTCATCTTTCCCTTTTCCTAAAATAAAAGCTAATATCTAATGAGAACAAGATAAATAATTCTAAAATAGAACTCAAATATATATTGAATTAAACAATAATGATATATTACTCATAAACTGTACATGCAAAATTAAAATAAAATATATACTAGTTTTGTGCAGTACATGTAATCATTATGTCATAGTATGTGAGGTAACTATACTAATGAAAAATTTAAAAGAAAACTTTAATGTCAACATAATATTCACTATATTATGTCAAGTTTTTAGGCATCAACATGAATTGTTGCTTTCTTCTTATTAATCTTTTGCTTAGTTTATTTATTTCTTAACATTGTTTGCTTATTTTATTTATTTTTTAACATAAAAGATCTACTTCAGCTTTAGAACATATAAGATGTGTTGGTATAGGTTCATTGGCTTTCATAAGATGGTAAACTTTATTAGACTCGCACTACAAATTATTCACATTTGAAAAAGCCGACTGCTTTTTAGTAAAGAAATATAATCTTTTTCTTTTCTGCTCTTAATTGTGCTGAGGTTATGAATCCACCAGAAGCATATCACATGGCAGGTTATCCTCACTTATTTTACTCTTTTAGTCCCTCGCGTGAAATTAACTTTGAACTTTGTCTGAATTTTGAGTTTCATGTTTTAAATGTTTCTTGTTGTTACTTGTTTTAAATTTTTGAACTTTGTTTGGATTTTTGAGTTTCATAAGATAGTATACGTTATTAGACTCGCACTACAAATTACTCGCATTTGAAAAGCTGACTGCTTCTTTTTAGTTAAGAAAGTTAATCTTTTTCTTTTCCTCTCTTAATTGTGCTGATAGAGGTTATGAATCTAAGCATATCACATGGCAGGCTATACTCACTTATTTTCCTCTTGCAGTCCCTCACATAGAAACATCAAAGTAAAAATTGTTGATGCATCTCTATATGGATATATGGAATTAACTTTGAACTTTGTTTGAATTTTACGTTTCATGTTTTAAATGTCTCTTGTAGTTACTTGTATTTAAGCAAACTAGCAAATGATTTTAACCGAAAAATTTACATTCTTACAAAAATTATCTAGAAGGATTACAGTTTGGTGAAAAGATTGGTAGTGTTAGCGAGACATTATATTTATAAATCTAAAGAGAGTAATCGTGCCATTTTTATCAAAATGATTTTATGATTTTGAAAAGAAAACCATTCTATTTTTTAAATCTTTTTAACTTATTTATTTCTTTTTTTGGTATTAAAAAGTTTTTCAATTTAAAATTTGTTAGCATGCCAAATATAGAAGAATAATCTTTAAACTTAAACAATATATAAGGCCACCAAAGCTAGGATTCATCCAAATCTCAAATTCGAACTCCAAATGATGGTTCATCACTTTTATTTTTTATCACACTTGTGTGCTATCTATATTTGTTAAAAAGGTAATTTTTTAACTCACAACTTGAAATCTAAATACTTCGGTGTAATAGAGGTAAATTTTTAACCTCATTCTAGGAGGTTATTTAAATTAGAGTAGTTTTATCTATTAAAGTTGTCCCTCGATACGGAAAAAAAATGATTTTAGCTCAACCCAAAAAAGAATAAAGACGATATCTTTAAGATGTGGCTAGATTTATTATCTATTATGTTCATTATTAACACTTCCATATATTATTAGTGTTATGCCATCCTAATTGCTTGCTATCTTATAATTATGCTGCCTACAAATTCACATTAAATCAAAACTCCAATATATTTTCCAAATGCTTTCTTAATACTTGTATCATTTTTAATTTTTCACTTAATGGCTGTTTTGTTTGCTAAAAAGAAAGATGCAATATAAAAAAATGCGGTGTAATTGAATTGTAGTGTACTTGAAATTTTTTGAAGTTATTTGATTATGTATAAAATAAATGTATGGACTTATTTTTGNTTTTGAATTTATTTGATCATGTATAAAATAAATGTATGGACTTATTTTTGTGTTTGGTTTGAAGAAAAATGAATTAAAGCAAAACCCGATGGGCGACAGACAACGATGGGTGACGGTTGGCTAAGCGATGCATTGTGTTCTGTAAGTGGCTAGGACGGCAGACATCTTTGAAGAGTGTGGTTGCGGTCATACTTTGTGGCGGTGAAGACGATGGAGGCTAGTGGTTTGGATTAGCAATCGGTGGCTCGTGGGACTAGAGCATAGTGGCAGCTGACAATGAGCAACCTGTGGCAAGCGACAACCGGTCGAGGGCTACGACGAGTGGTACTTAGTGGCGGTGGTAGCTGGCGGCCAATAGTAGCTGGTCGGCAACTAAATGGAGGAAAAGGTTGTGACCGATGGGTGGTGGCATACCAAACATTTTACAAAGATAATGTATTTAGAATTCGCCCAAATTCACTAACTTTCAAATACTAAGAAATTGAACTAGCTAGTGAATTCCAAATGTATTGAAATTTTGCATGGCGTTTGTTTTTTTTTTTACCCGATAGATAATTAGCGTATTAAACACCTCTGCATTCCTTTTGCAGGGCATTTCTAGTTCCACCAACTGAACAATTTTTTAAGCTTTTTGGGTGAATTGATTTGTCTATAAACACAATCCTAATAAAAGTCAATTTAATCTTAATTGCATATGTGATAATTTTGAAGTGTTAAATGTTTTTTTCTTTGATAAATAAAAAAATTAAGAGAGTTTCCTTTTTAACATTATTTCTCATGAAATTCTCAAACTCACTAATAGCATCAACATCAACCTTCCTCAACCCAACAACATGGAGGCTACTGAAACTCCTGTTACTTGTTCCCATGAATCCCATTGAATTACCTTTACTGGAAGGAGGAATCTACAAATAAGTAAAACCATTCTACCTTCTGAAGCTTATCTTGAATCCTACTCAAACTTGGTAAATTCATAATATCTTCTTTTTGATGGTACAACTAATTTTCCTATAAAAGGCTTTCCAATCTAACAATGATTTGAATTTTGATGACAATAGAAACTGCCCTTAATAATCATAAACGGAGAGACACAGTTAATGAGGATAAAGAAGTGAAATATAGAAGTTATTCAAAGACCAAATGATAAAATGGATCCTTAATGTGATATATCAATCTTATGAATACATAAAAGATATAAAACATGATTGGTTGTAAAAGAATTAACCCTAACTTAAGGGATTGTTTATTTTAAACTGTTTGTTAATGTCGTGAAAATTTTAATAACCTTTGGGTTCCTTTTTAATGGCAAGCAATCTTTGATCGGCCACTTCATCAACTGGGTGTTAAGAATCCATTAAATGATGACTTACATGAGAAATCTTATGCAAATCATCCTTCAAGGATCAATGACTACGAAGAGACATGCATAGCATACAAAATAAAAAAAAATCAATTTATGAGCTGAAATTATCATATTGAGCTTTGTTGGAAAGATTCATAAAAATTGTGAATCAACATGGGTTAAAATCGACCTTTTTTTTTTTTGAAAAGCCCAAGGGCTGATTTTATTTAAATAGAGAAGATATATGAAGGTTGTATGAGAGGGCTCAATAGAGGCACCCTACCCATACGATACCAAGTATAGTAATATCTCAACTAAAAGATACAAATAAACTCAAAAAATTAAAATTTGCAAAAAACAAGCAGCTAGTGACGAGCCAGTTTAGTCCTGTCTCTTTCTCTAGTTTTAAGAGCGGAGCCAGATAACAAACTTTGAAGTGTCGTGTCATTGCCCGGAATAACCAAAATATCATCCATTAAGTTTCCAAATTTGAGTGTGCCCCCAACCTTCTTCTTTCGTCGAGAAGTGTAAACCCGCCATCCTTCATCAGAAGACTGGTTCATGTGATCCTCGGTCTGATTAGATATTAGAACCGCAGTAGAATGAAAGGTAGTTAGGGCTGTCAAAAAAACTCGTTGTTCGCGAACAGCTCGTGTTCGGTTCGTTAAGTAGCTCGTGTTCGGCTCGTTTACTTAATGAACGAGTCGAACACGAACAGATTTTTAAAGATCGAATTATAAACGAGCCGAACATGAACAGCTCCCTGTTCGCTCGTGTTCTGCTCATTTTAGCTCGAAAAAAAAAATTTATATAACTATTTATATAACAATATATTACATATATTATTTATATAATATTATATTATATATATTTATATCTAAGTTTGAATCATAACACCTCAAGTGACAATGCGGTTAGTGCATTCTTTTGTATATATTTGATCCAGGTTCGAATCCCACATTTTAGATCTATTTTTCTCAATTTGAGTTTAACGAATCAATTTCGATCTGAACATGAGCTAAACACGAACACGAATATTTTAATCGAGTCGAACACGAACACACTGTTCACGAGCCGATTTTGAACACGAGCTATTTCGAACGAGCCGAACACGAGCCAAGCCTGAGCTCGCTCAAGCTTGACTCGTTTACAACCCTAAAGGCAGTCGTTGCTACAACGATGGGTTCCAGTGTATGTGAAGTATGAATTGTCACCTCTGCACCTGATGCTTCCTGAATCGGAGCTGTGGGGCTATCCTGATTTTGCGGTCTGAACATTATCCGTTGTAGTATGGTCAGGAGAAGGGTTCCCAGGGGCAGACACCAACTTCTGTCTTGTGTTGATTCCTTCCTCAGGTTGGTTATCATCAGGTTTGTTGGGAGCGCATTCAGGCACGTGGGTTGCACTAACAACATGTTCTTGCTTTTGACTATTAGTTCTCAATTGTGGATGCAATCTGAAACATTTTTCCTGCGAGTGTTCAAACATCTTGCAGTGCTTGCAGTCGTAAGGTTTTTATTCCATAATGATTTTTTGTCAATAACCATTGTGAGCAGAGCCAAGCCAGACTTCTTCTACATCTGGTAGTGTAATATATTTTTCAATCAAAATCCTTGCAGTAAAGGGCATTGATTTTGGACTATGTTTGATCATACTTTGTTCTATAAGCATAAGTGTGGAAGTCAACCCAATTGATTTTGTATTTTTTTATCATTGGTGTTAGAGATCATAAATTGGAAATAGGTACTTGAAGAAATTACTAGCGGATGAAATCTAAATCAAACAACTTCGGTGTTTTGGGTCTCTCGGAATAGAAATTTCTAGGATCAAATTTGTCTTCACCATCTTACAAAAGTTATGTTCTATATCTCTTAGAATACACTGATTTAATTGGAAGCAAGCATGTTGACACTCCAACAGATATTAGCATTAAATTGACTGATGTTGGAAATCAATTTTCAATTGATAAAGGCATATATCAAAGATTCATGAGGAAACTCATCTGCTCGTCTCATACCAGATTCTATGTAGCTTTGTTGTTGGCTAAGTTTGTTCAAGCATACCACGTAAATGTATGTTTGAAGACTGTTACTAGGGATCTCAAATACTTGAGCATACATTTTGGGAAAAAATTTTCCTCCAAAAAATAAAAATCTATAATTATTGAAACATATATAGATATTGATCATTGGATTTATAGTGGATAGATCGACTTAAAAAATTTTTGTTGGGTATGGTAGTTTCTTAACAAAATGTTACTAGGATTCTTAAAACTATTATGAGGATATATTTTGACAATAAGGCTCATACGAGTTATAAATATCACTCACAATTCTTTCCACATGATCAAACAAAAAAATGTTGAGATAGATCTATATTTTATGTATGAAAAAAATCGAGTGGAAATTTATGTGTCTAGAGCATTCTCTTCTTCGGTGAAACTACGAACATCTTAATCTAAGGATTTGTTCGACCCATATTTGAAGAAGTAACTGACAAGCAACGTTTGTTAGATTATTATAAACTAGTCGGAGGTGGAGAATTGAATGTTGTAGTTGCCTGTTACCGTCCCTTTTTATCATCATGGCATGATATCTCACGGATTTCCTTTCATGATAGGGAAGTTGTGTCAATAAATTGTCTCATGCTAGTGGTTTTTTAAGGAGGAATGATAATCCACGGGTTACTAAGATGGAGGATATTGTCCCTGCTCTATTAGATGAAGCAAGTGACAAATTGTGGAGATGGATGTTGTGCTTAAGAATGTTCTAAATTAAAGAAATTTTGCTATAAGCAATTTCAGTTCATTGTTAGGGTATGTTTATTTTTTTTCTCTTTGTTATCTTTGTAGACATCTACATAAGTGGCCGATTTCGGCCAACAAGGGACAAGAAGTACACTGTTTTTCTTCCTTCGTCTTACATATTCAAACCCACTATTATTTAGAAGAGATAATTGAACTTAAAAAATAATAGAAATTTTGTCATAAATAGCAATGGGCTTAAAAAAGGTTGAATACTGACCATTTCAGCTCATTTGTAACCTGATTCGACTTGTTTTGATTAGCTTATGAATTCTAGCACTTTTCTTTTGCTGAACTAATTTATTTGTAATGCATCGCCTTAAATGGATGAAATGTCGAACATACATGGCAGTTGAACTCCTCAATGTAGCCATGAAATTCATTTGGTTCACTAGGTAAAGTCTAATTTCAAAGATAAAAAAAGGCGCCTTTTATATAAGAGCCACTGTAGATGAATCTACCAAAATTTTTTTACCAAAAATAAATAACACCATAGCTTAGTACAGTTGAGAGTTTTGCTCAAGGACTAAAACTTACTTGAAGATCAAATGAATTTTTTGCTGACATCGAACTTCAATCGTGTTGAAAAGCCAAACCATGAGCCCTATTTTTGGTTCTTTTGATTTTGGAGCCAATTTCAAAGCAGGTTGGGCACACGTAAGTAGGTTTGCATTCATCTTTAAATATTTACTAGCATGTGGGTGCATACTTGTATAGATATGTGTGTATAAGCATATAATATAAAAATTATTTGATTCGAGTCAACTTGTAGTGAAATTAATTTTGAGGCTTGTCAGCTCAAAATTGAGTTAATTTGAGCCACAATTTGATTTTGAGCTGATTATTATAGGTCCAAGCTGATTACCAACTTAGATTGTATTAAATGCCATGATCAATCATTGCAATTGAATGATGGATATAAATAAAAACCCATTAGATATCTAACTTCTAGAGTCAAATTCAAAATGAAATAATTGTCATCATCAGCTTGATCGTATGCAATATTGAACTGAGCTTGATGAGCTTGATGGCCACTATGAATGAATCCTCCCTTCAGAACGATAGGTGTTTTAATTGGGCGTTTTAAATGCAAGTAGGCAGTGGAAAATAACTACATGGTTTTTGCAGTGAAAAAACACAACAATGCTTTTATATAAATCATGTGGTTCCGGTTGATGGTTACTACAATTTTTAGATTTTTTTTTTTTATTTTTTTTTTAAGAAAAAGCCCAAGGGCTAATATATTAAAGCGGAAAAAATACAGCTTTGATAAACCTGTTTCGTGTTGGAAAATTACTGTAAGAGATGTGTCAGTGAACTTACTACTGAAGAACTAAACATATAGGAAAAATATTAATCTGATTTGTGACTTGGATTTTTAAATACATTGGAAAAAAGGAAGACTGCCGTAGCATTTTATCCAAATGTAGTTGTTATTCAGCTTTCTTATCATTGAGAGCGAATGTAATGCTAATTGCAGAGAAATTCCTGTTTTTTCAGTAATTTCAAGCCCGAATCCTGTCTGGAACTCATTTATTGTGCTTTTATGTTTGTAACTCCTCTATTTTCTTCATGCTACTTTCACATATGACTTATTAGTCACTTCATAGATTTTAATGATTGTAATAATTCTTGTGCAGTTTTGTGTGTGTGTCTCTCTCTCTATATATACATACATACATGCATGCTTATATGCATAATACATACATACATACATATATCTATCTATCTATCCATCTATATATTTATATATTATATTGGTATTACTTTTTACATGTCTTATCATTTATATCATAAATTAGAGTTTTAACTTGCTTTGTATTTCAATTTCTTAGTGCGGAGCGAAACTTTCTGATCCAAGTCCAGATTCAGCTGGCCCTATGGTGACTGAACTTCTCATTCCAGAACCAACGGACCCTTTCTCATTATTCAAAGAATTGCCGATTTTGGAACCCATTGGTATGTATTATCGATTTAGTCATGTGATTTGGAATACTTTTAAATGTTAATACTTTTTATCCTCATTATGTTAAAAGGAAATGCTCATCTAATTCCAGTTGGACCTGGGAAAATTGTTATTTCACTTTTAATGTTCTCTGTAATCAATTCTTTCCTATCTAATTTATTCACTTGACTCTTAAATTTAACATGTTCAGTAGGATTCATCTGTAATGCAATAAAATG
>JXCR01134021.1:310925-325887 GCA_002079205.1 Phalaenopsis hybrid cultivar | reverse complement strand
GAATCACCGGATGACACGTCGGTTTAGTCGGCCCCACCGCTATAAAAATATACTTCTTACCGTGCGTGACCCGTCATTGTAAGCCCCATGTAATCCCGATGTAAACTCCGCTGTCCACCCCATGTACCGCGCGTGTAAGCCCCATGTAATCCCGATGTAAACTCCGCTGTCCGCACCATGTACTGCGCCTGTAAGCCCCATGTAATCCCGATGTGACATCCGCTGTCCGCCCCATGTTGTAATCCCGGTGTACGTTCCGCGGAAAAGCCATTGTAATCCGCGTGTACCATCGTTGTACATCCGGTGCAACTTCCGAATGCGCGTGTACACCGGATGTAATGTCGGTGTACTTCCGCGGTAACGTCCATGTAACCCCGCGGTAAGACATCAGATGCATGCTTGATGTACAATACGTGTAATGCAAATGTAACCTCCGCTGATTGTAACACGCGTGTAAACCGAATATAATGTCATTGTAACTCGAATGTACTGTCCATGTACACTCGAAATGCGCTTGTAACCCAGATATAACTGCGATGTAACAGCGAGTTACGCATACTAGAACGCGGGAATCACGGTATTTAAGCAGCTAGGGTTACTGTTCTATTGTTCTATGCCCATCAGGGAACGGCAGCTTCAACAAGCTGGACTTCGTGAACTTGAAGATGGAGTACGATTCCAAAGATTGGCAGTTCATGTACAATGTTGAAGGAGATGCTGGGAGTTATCCTGCGAGGGAAAACAAAGAGGANGGGGGGGGGGTGGGGGGCATGACACTCAGTGTAGAAAGACTTTCAGGACATCCTGGTTGATAGCTTACCACCCTAGCCAACACACATCAAGGAGAGTCAGACTATCCTCACCTCACATCATGTTAAACTAACCTTGGGTTGCTTTTGAAGAAGTCAGCAGAATCCACTTGGTGCAGAATTTATGCTTAGCTTAGTAGTGTACCCTCAGATGGTTGGACTAATATGGATGTTTGCTCGCAAGAAGGGAAAACTATTTTGGTGATTTGGAGAATAGTGCAGTCGCCAATGGAATTCAGGTGCTTTTCGGACCTTAGTTGAAGACTTCAACCTCGGGAGGTCACAAAAGCTCTACTACTCTCAACACAGATAGAAACTTTAACAAATGAGGTCGAAGTTCTTCCAATCACGGGTGATGGACACGGTCGTAAGTCTCCCGCATTGCATCTAGAGGGAGTTGGCTCTGGGCTGGTTCGACTCAATTTTTTAGAGTAAGGATACTTTCTTCCTTGGATTTTACGCCTAATTGGAGTGGGGCTCACTCCTATGTTTCCTCTTATTGTATATTTGTATTTTTTTCTTTTCTAGGATTAGTTTTTTTGTGTTTTGTGTATGAATAAGCCGTTGGCGTTTCCTATTCCCTTTGAGGGCTGTAGTCAAGGGTTCCAGGTAGTGCTTCAGTTGTATCTGTGTCTCGCAATGGTCATTATCTTCTGCATCCCTTCCTGCATACGTCTTGGTTCACTGTCATTTTCTTCCTCGCTACAGCCACCCCGACAGGGTTCCTCTTATTCTTCCTGTCGTTCCTCTATCCCAATTGGATTTGGTTCCGGTCAATTCTCCTCTTATTATATTATTCTATTTTTGTTATTCTAGGGTTAGTTTTCATGCTTTTTATCGAGATAGCCATCAACATCTCTTTTTCCTTTTGTTGTACCATAGAGTTCCAAGTGGTGTTTCGGTTATATCTTGGTCTCAACGTTGTGATTATCTTCTCTATCCCTTCCCCACTCCTTCGTCCTTGCTACAGTCACCTCGACAAGAGTCTTTTCGTTGTGCTTCCTGTAGTTCCTCGTCGTCCAGCCATTCTCCTGGTTACCGTGGTGTCGAAACTGTCATGTCCTGCGGTGCATGCTTTGCTGCTACTGCCGTCATTCCTGCTCACTGTCGCCACTCAGAAACAGTCGTTGCTGGCTGTTTTTCTACTGTTCCAGCCACCTGGCTAGCTGTTTCTCGCATTCTGAACTGCTGCCCTTGTCACAAGTTCTCCACTTTGATGTCGATGACCTCCTCCCTTGTTGCCGCAACCGAAGACCCATCTTTCCCATTCAATTCGCTGCTGTCACGCTGCTCCTCTTTGCTGCCGACACCCTTTCAGCCCTTCCTTTTGCTGTCCCAACTACGCACAACCTATTTCAGCCACCTACCTCCATTCCACAATCACCTAGCCGACCTCCACCACTCATGGACTGAACCCTAGTTTGAGTTTCTGTCGTGTTTGTTGTAATTTCCCCTTTCAAGTGTGTTTGATGATAACCACCTATTTTTTTTCAGTAATAATATTTATTTTTCCTTTTGTGATTTGGGTTAACTCTGATATCATGATACAATAGGTGAGTTATTCTTTCACCGTAGGTTCTATACAGTTAAT
Organism: Phalaenopsis hybrid cultivar; assembly: GCA_002079205.1. Classification (NCBI taxonomy): domain Eukaryota; kingdom Viridiplantae; phylum Streptophyta; class Magnoliopsida; order Asparagales; family Orchidaceae; genus Phalaenopsis; species Phalaenopsis hybrid cultivar. The sequence goes on along the minus strand of JXCR01134021.1, from coordinate 323,487 downwards.
ACTGTAGATATGCAGCTACGGTTTTGTTTAGTTTAGTATTTATATACAAGAGAAACTATAATTATTGTGGAGGTAATTTTGGTCTTTGCAAAACGGACTTCATAAGCTTATTTTATACAACTCTTTTCAGTGAAAGCGTTTTACTAGGGATACATGACTTGCTCTAATTTTTCATGTTATTTTGTCCCGTTGCATGCTCCAACCTCTCACTGACTTGAATGGCTTACAGCTTTACAGGAACCTGCTTGTGCTGATATAAGTGGTCGCGACCAGATTATTCAATTCTATAATGCTGTAAGTAGCCAAATTTGAAGGTTTTCCTCTGTTATATTTCCTGTCTTCATTTGCTTATTTTTTCCTCCCTTTTTTTTTTTTGGTCGCTTCAGATCTGCAGATTAGTTGAAGCCAACACCCCTGATGCTCTCCAGTCGTATTTTGGCAACGGTTCTGCCTCTTCCAGGTTAAACAAGAATCTCTTACAGCTACAAGCAATTTGTGCAGATGTTGTTCGAGTTCTTGCAGTAACTAATCGAAGCTCTGCCGTCGATGGATCGAGTGGTACTCCAGTGCAGGGAGATGTTGATAAGAATGGATTTTCGCCGAGCATTGCTGGAAGTGAACCCAAACACTCCGCGCCAGTGGAGAAAGAAAACAATCATTCCAAGGTGGAAGCAGAAACCAATCGCTCAGACAGTCTTTCATTGTAGTAACTCTTGACATGAATTGAGTGGCAGCTCCCAAAATTCAGTCCTAACACTAAGGATGTAAAGAAGGCCGATAATGATATAACTAAAAGTTAATTTATAACTTTCTGTGCTTTTTTGCGTCTGTGAATTGTTTGTGAATTTTGCTCAAAGTTAGATTGCTTCGAATTTTGGCTCGGATCGAGATAAACGAGTCGAGCTGCGAGTCAAAATTTTGGATTAATTTTTAAAGTTGAATCCAGCTCGGCTCGAAATCAGATCGTTAACAACATATGATTATGAATTTAGCCAATTTAGCTTGAAAATCGTTATCGCTCAAAAAATGATTCAAATTTTGGCTCAGATTGAAATTGGGTTGACTTTTTTCAAGCCAGTTTTAAGCCGAATCTAGCTCGGTTCAAAATCGGATAGCAAACTGCTCTAGTCAGCTGAGCCGTTCTTTTACCATTGTTGCAGCTATAACTTATTAAAGGCGGATGATTTCTGTGTTTAATGTAATTATCTTCTGGTTGTTTGGCCAAACTTTGAGCTTTGTTAACATGTAGTTGAAGGCCAAGTTTTTTATTGCTTGGTTCTTATACTAGGTTAAGGCAAACTTGCAAATGAGGATCATAGCTTTTGCATGCAAGTTTCGGCAATTTCTAGTCCACAAATTGTATGTTTTGATTTCACTCTTACATTCTCGGTTGGAGTTGGTTAAAGTTATACTATCAAATTTGTGTGTGCACATATCCATATCACAAAAAAAAAATCATACAAAAATACCTAAAAAACCACGGTCTTTAAAAAAAAAGAAGAGAAGAACTTGATTGTCTTTATCAGGATTTTATATGTTATACCAATTAACAGCAACTGACAAGTCATCCAAGAAAATCCACAAGGTCAAACGTCTCATCTTAGAACTCACAACACAAAAAAAATGAAAAGGAATAAAAAATGGAGAAAAAATAATTTCTTAGAAAGTCATGATGATCGATGTGTGGCACAATGTAGTCTCCCTTTTCGTAAATATTGATGATGCAGTTATTTGGGATGCAATTTGCTGGCAGAACTCGTCATGCCACCATTCTCTTAATCATTTTCTTTATTATAAAAGACATGAGATCCACTTCATCATGTCTTAGAATTCCTAGGGGGTTCCCCTCACTGTACTTTGTGAAATTATAGCAATAGCCACATTGAATGATAATTCTGCCTTTCTCCCTCATCCACTTTTGCGACTCTGAATATGTCTTCTTCTTTAGCAATTTGGCTCGCCCTCTATCTCTTAATTCAAACATACAATCCAATATCATCCTTTCATCGCTTTCTAAAAATACCTCGGTGTGCAACTCGAGTCCTAAAATATTAACACTTTCCCTGAATCTCAACAAAGTGCTCAAACTCTTACTTTCGTACTCTGCGTATCTTCTTCAGCTCAAACTTGGGAATCATCTGCAATCTGCAAGGCTGCCCTTTTGGCTCGTCTCTAAAAACAACCCGTGACCATCATGGCTTGATAAATCGCGGTATGTCAGCTCTACATCTGGGTGCTTCTTGCTTCTGAACACCATCAAAGCTGTTGTATACTCTTCAAAAGTTCTGTAATGCTCCAAATGAAGAACATTACATTCTAGGCATTTGATGAACGATCTAGCTGAATACATCTGTCTCGATAAATTTGCATTGCATGTCGGACATTCTGCGCAAAGCTTGTCAAGTGGACTTCGTAATGTAGGCTCTACAGGGATCTCTAGCCCATTCTCTATAACTAGAATACTGGTTAAAATCTCTTATGGTGATCGGTTGTGAACTTCTTTGTCAGAAATTGGAGCAAGCTTCGAAGTTGTCTCTCTGTCATGCCTCCTCTCCAGCTGATCCAAAGCCCTGTGCTTATGGTGATTGGCATTCCTGTGATGTTTCAGTCTCAAATGGTGCATCTGGGACTCTCTCTAAGGTAGCACTAAGGGTCTGTTTGGGGCAGCTACAACTTATCTAACTTATTCAGATAAGCAGTTTATCCTGATAAGCTGCTGATTAGCAGCTAATCCAGATAAGCTGGCTGGCTGTTTGGTTTGTGCATTCGGAAATTAGCTAATTTACAGTTGTTTCTGGATAAATGACCATTATGCCCCTGATTTGGATAAGTTATGTAATTGTTTGGTTTCTACGTTTAAAAAACAGTTGATTTGCAGCTGTTTGTTGATAAATGAACATTTTTTCCATCAATTTTTTTATTAAGCATGAGAATCTGGATAATTGATCATATGATTCTAATAACTATACAAATGAACGCACCACCTTAAACAAAAATTTTACCTAAAGCAAAAAAGTTTCCACTTTTTTCCTTAATACTTTTTTTTCTAAGCATTTCCAAACTCTATCAGAGGCCATTGGAAAGCACATATCTCACAATACTAGTAGGAAAAGTTCTGATTTTAACAACCAAGTTTAGAAACACAACTGGAAAGAAGGATACACACCTCACTTAGTAGTGAGTATCAATAAACAAAAAAAAGAAAAAATAAAATGTTAAAATTACAAGCAAAAGAATGACAATATTCATTTTAAAATGTAGAAGCATGTCACAAGGAAAGTTGTTCGGTTGGGACAATATTAAACCCCGAGCAACAGTGTTCGGTTGGGATACCGTCCACCCTTGAGCGATGTTCTCCCGTTGGGATACCGTCAAACCTTGAGCGACATTTTCTGTTTGGGATACCGTAGAATCTGCCGGCCTGTCTGCCCACCTGATGAACCTACAGTTGTTCAGTCCGTCTGCTCACCACGAGCACTTGTAAAACTGTCGTCTGTAGCTATGTTGATGGTGTGACATGAGTAACAACGATTGCAATCCGCACCAGCATAGTATTCGTCCGGACTTTCCTAAATACCTGGAGCTCATCGTTCTGTAATTATTAAAGAAAGATTACATCAGTCAGAAAATTAGATGAAATAAAAAAAATCGTACAAAATAAAATATAGAAAGAATTTAGACAGAGAAAAGAAAAGGCATTATTAGTATAATCATGCATGATATCAATATTTTTCATCGTTTTGTATCATAATAAACTTATGAATCATAATAACTTTTTTTAAACTAATCTTCAATATGTAATCATCAAAAATCATGTAACACATTCTTGATAATTGCTAAAGCTCATACAAGCATCTTTTAAGAAGATATAATTGATTTTCAACTCCCACTTCAATGAAATAATTAAATAGCTTTATGAATATTATTTCTGCCAACACTCTATGAAAAAATGTGGAATTCACACCCAATTTTTCAAGCAACATACTGAATTAAGTAAAACGGCTGGCAAGATCATAATTGATGTGTGCTTCACAATGGGATAAGATATGTCATTGCAATTTACACGTTCTTCATATAAGAAGCACCTTGCAATCAGTATTTATTTGAATTTAATATCCTTAGATTCAATAGAACTGTACTTCTTTTTGAACAATCACTTGCGACTAATGACCTTTTGGTGGATTGGTATGTCCACCACTACTCAAATATTGTTTTTCTTTGATCATATTATTTCTTAATCGCAAAACCTGCTGCAATTTACTTCTTTCATCACTCTCCATTGTTTTTCTGTAAGATTTATCAAATCTATAATAAGGCATATGCTATTTGATCGACAAGACCATACCTTTGTCTTTCTTTGACTGCACAATGAGGTTTGTCTACCAAACACAGAAAGAACTCAACCAAATTAGAAAAGATCAAAGAGAAAAACAATGAAATAGCTTAACTGAAAATATGATATAAAAATGAATAAGTGCAGACCAGAAATACACATTCACCTGTAAGATCACACAAATTTATAGAATCATCGTCGTCGAAGGTTATGTTAGATGAAAAAAACTCAGGCTTAAGAGTCAAACTTGGGAGTAGAATCATTACTATATACTTCTTTTGCTTGCCAAAGAGACGTTCAAAAATAACCGAAAAATTAAAAAACAGATCCAAACAAAATGATTCAGGCATGATCTTAACAGCTTGGGGTTTTCTTGGAAAGCCCAAAGATGTTTCCCATAGTCATCATTGTCATTTTAGTTATCACCTTCTTCAAATCCATCATCCTTGAGGATTTTTGACCACTTCATCATGACCATCCTCTTCAGATCCATCATTCTCAACACATAGTTGCATTCGTCATTGTGTCCACCTAACCAGCTCATCTAGTTGCCCTCATCGCTGACGCCATTTTCCCAACTCTCCATCATCACCAACATCTCACCCGACATCCACTCCCGCAAGCATCCCTCTATTCAAAAGAGTTGCAGCTGGCCCTTGCCATACAAAACAGAAATAATGTTTATGTTACATGTGTCCAAATTGATCTCTCTTATTACTATTTGGCCCCAAATTCAAGTTGCCATTGTTATATGATTTATTGAACACAATAGCTAGCACTCATGCTGTTTTCCAAAATGTGCAGAAAAGAAACCGAAACATTCCTCAAGGTTAAAAAAAAGTCATTCAGGTCTAATACTAAACATCTAGCCAACAAACTAAAAAAAAAAAAAAACTTAGAACATTTCTCTAGGTTCCCTGGTTGAACATATTGTTGAGCGTAGATGACAAAAAAGAAAATGATCACAACGGGAAGGAAATCTGGAACACTGGCATCTGCATATCCAGAGATCTTACAGCGCGAAGGAAGCTCCTACGGGAGCCGAAAAAAATGGCTGCAGTTTCCTCCCCTCCGACACGGATGAGAAACCTTTGAGCGTTCGATTATTCGCCGGAGCAAGTGATGCAGGTAAGAAGCAACCATGATCGTCGTAAAGCACCGCATATTTCAAGGTAATTGTGGCAAGCCAAAATTGAAGCAAAGGGAGACAAGAGAGCACGCGAGCTAGGGCAACCGATCAAGCAACTCGAGAAGAGAGCAAGGCGAGAGAGGCGAGGCTCTAAGATTGATCACGGGATGGAGATCGAAAGGGCAGCGATGTAAAATGTTGCAAAGAAACACCGACCACGGGCCCATCCGGCGGCCTCGATCCTACAAAATATTTGAATCTGCCGATCAAACACGAGAAACAATCAAAAGTTAGATTTTGAAAATTTAAAAATGTCAAAGGCATAAATAAGCTATCTCAAACGGGACCTAAGTCCTCTGTCGGCACCATGACCATGGACTGTACGTGAATGATGCTTTAATTGTGCTTTCCACTGGGTCCTTTGTATCCAGAACATTCTCTGACTTCTTCCTCTTTAATAATGATTCCTCTTTAGTGTTGATTCTCATTGTTGGCTTTAATCCTTCCACCTCTGTGACTAACTACACTCAATTGGGGGTCTTCGTAATCCACATGGACTTGTCCATAATTGATGTGACAGTTTTATGTGGTGCATTGTAAATATCTTTCAATACTACAATGCACGAATGACAACACAAATAGTAAATATGCAGTTAAATCTCAATAAAAATAAATTCAGTATAAATAATTGTATCTTTTAAAATATTTAAGCTGTCAAACCGTAATAATAACACAAGTATACGTATGACTCAAGTAATAAAGTGTTCTAATGGAGTCCTAAGTATCGATCCCACATAAAGTTGAAATTTCTTATGGTTATAACGTCAAACACAATATTCAAACTATAAAACTCAAGTAAACAAAACAAATCTAAAGTAAAATTATTGTATGCTAAATGAAATGTAGTTAAAGAAACTAAGTTAATTAAACTTGCTAAACTTTATAAGTAAACTTATAAAGACTAAACAATTTTTTTGTAACGAAGAGTTCAAATTTAAGAAAATATCATTCCCCTTTACAATGAGTTTATGAATTGTAAAGTAATTAAAATTATTTAAAATACATACAAAATTGTATTATGCCAAATTGAAGCAATCTTATTATTTACCCTCTGAGAGTGCATAAAGAACATTGATTAATCTAGAGTTTGATCCCTAAATCTATGGTTAGGTTGAGAGGATATTGGCTATCATGCCAAAGCTCTCACTTCTCCCTCCCCTGAGGGCTAACAATCTCGCTTTAGTTTTCAAACAACTGGATCAAATTGGGGATTTTAATATGTCACCTTAAAACCTCAAATTATGCGCCCATGAAAGTATATTTCCCTATTTATTTGCATGTAACCCCATGGAATACATTCTCACCCATGAAATTGAATGTGACTCTTACCTTGTTGCATAAAGCATAGCCCTTTCGGTTCTTATGTTTCTCAACAAATTTTAACATTTCAATTGGCCAAATCAACAAGTAAAAGAAGATTATAGTTCAAATCATCACAATTTATTGACATTTAAAACCTTATATAACAAAATTAATTATTCACAAAATCATATTTATTGTAGGGGAGAGATAAAGAAGACTACTGAGAATTCATGTGAATGATATGACAAAACTTAGATTTTATATATAAAAACAAGTTTACAAAGAAAGGAAAGAACACAACTTATCTAACTCTCCTTCTCAAGAAAATCCCTTGAAGTTCCCTTTAAGCACTTTCTCTCTTTACAATCACACTCAATTCTCTCTTAGAAATGCAATGAAGAAGAAATCTCTCACATTTCTTCTCCTCTTACAACTTTAGAAGAAAATCTTCTCTTCTCCCAAGTCTTTTCTCTCACGCCAGCTCTTCTCTTCAAACCTCTCGCCCTCTCGCTTCTCTAGACTCCTCCTTTTTTATAATTAGGGTCAGCCTTCAGTTCAAGAGAATTCAAATTTCCATCTTTTTTTCTCAAAAGGCATACCTCTTCACACCAAGAGACAAGCCATTTCATTTAAGAGCCTTTCTAAAGTGTCTAGACGCATTGAATCACTCCATGGAGTGTTTGAATTGGTTGGAGCCTTCAAAAACTGCTCAAAAAAAGTCACTAACTGCCTTACTCCGTCTTATTTCGTCTTTAATGTCTCTGGGCCAGTTCTGGGGCCTCTTACGCTAGCCTACTAAAGTTTGCGTTGTTATGCGTTATGGCGTCTCTAGCACGAGGATGCTAAAATGTTATGTTTTAACTCAAATTTTCTTCTTTCCTTTTTGCTCCTTTTTGCTCATTTTTGCTCCATTTGCCTAAAATTTATATACCTGCAACTAAACATGAAAATACTCTTCTTTAAAGTGCAATATCATCAAAATTAAGCATAAAATGTATATATAAAATTGCACATTATTTTGGTGTATCAAGTTCCCCCAAACTTAAATATTACTTGTCCTCAAGTGACTCTTTTACTACATAAACAATATGACTTATGACAGAGATTACTATATAAACTTCTATAATTTGTTTTAATAGATATAACAGTATAACTTAAGAAAAAATTTTAACAACTTAGGTTAAAACTACAAGTATAAAACATCCAGTAATCAAGTTTAATATTTCTGAATCTCCATTCATTTCAAGAAGAATTGTAATTTGTCATATTAAAGATACTTGAAATATCCATATAAAAAAAATTCATGAAAACTTTATTAGTAAAAATGCTAATACTCAATTACAAGTTTAGAAAAAGTAATGAAGTCTTTTTCCTTGAGTTGATTTATGTGAAGCCAATTTTTAGTTAAGCATCTCCTAAAGCTTCTCCTCACATATTTTTCTTTTATTTCTCTTTTTCATTTCCTTTCTTTAAAATCATTTTCAATCCTTTCTCTTTTTTTTTATATATTTTTTTCTTTTTTATGTGAGAATTATTATATCTAGATAGTCTTTAATAATTTAGAACTTCACTATCCTCTTCTTAAAGTTAAAACTTCATACATTCTTTCACTTTATAAATTCATCTTAGCTTTGAAGATTTTTCATAAAGTTTCATTCTTTTCTTTTTGTGTGAAATTCTAAGATTCCTAATACTTCAAAAATACAATTTTCTTTACTTTAAATAGAAAAACATAGTTTTATCTTTCATATTAATTATCTTAACTCTAGAATTGACCTTCATTATTAAAGATTTTTGCTTAAATTTATCATAATATTTTCAAATAAAAAAATATTTATTTAAAGTTAAACTTCGATATCCAAGGTTATGTTAAATTAATTTTAAAAATTTGGTTAATTGAGGATAAATAAAATTTAGTTTGCTTCTTTTAAAGAAATTTTTCTTTCCCTCAAACTTAAGTTTTTAAATAATAAGTAAAATATGTATTACAAAAGTTTGTAGGTGAGAAAAAAGTAAATGCATACAAATAAAACTATCTTGCAGAGGATTCTGAATATGAAACTTGGCTATGACACATTGCATGTACTAATTTAAAAAGTACATACTTTAATGCATTAAATGAAACATAATATATCAAAGAATTCGCTAGGAAAAGTAAATTAAAAACATAAATAGTAAATTAAAGCAACTAACAATGCTGAAATAAAAATCCACAATTTACAGCTTTATATACAAACAAGTTCAATAGCTCCACAAACCAAACACATAAATTGTCCAACTTATACCATCAACAATAAAACAAAACAAACAACAACAACAAATAAAAACAAACAAACCCAATAAATTTCGCTAATCATCTTGTTCTTCTTCTTTTTCCTATTCTTCTTCTTGCACATAAGGCATGAAGTTGGGGCATGTAGGAAACATTATAGTATGATCACCCCTCATAAATCTAACCATTACCTCTTCATATGCACTGTCATGTTGTACTCTTCTCATTTGATAATCATCATTGTGAGCATTTCTTGTTTCCAAACATCTATTATGTTCTACATTGCTATGAGATATGATTGTTGAATCATTAACTGTTTCATAATATTTTCAAGTGAAACAGAATCGGACGCAGATGATCCTACAGCTAATGTGGAGGCTTTATAACTACTTCCACTTCTAGATCCAACAAATGATTCAAATTTAAGCACTGTCGGTTTTCCAATGGGTTTCAGTGGTTGCAACAATTCTTCATTTCTATCAAATTCTACTCTTGATTGTTCACATAAGGTGAAAATCAAGGCAGGATATCCCAAACCACTAGCTGTCCCACTTCTAGCAATGCTATGAGCATTATGCACAATAAGAGCACCAATATCAACAACTTTCATTTGTTGAATACAAAAATTTAGTACTACTCTTTCCTTAGTTACTTCACTCACGTGATTAGTTGGAAGCAATTTTACAGAAATAAAGTAATGACATGCTTTAGATTGAACATTTAACATGGAAGTGGAGAAATTAACTTTGTGATTATTCTTAATCATCCATTCTCCCCTTCAATCAGTAAGGTAAGCAATTAATTCATAAAGTGATGAATCAGAAATCACAAAAGCAATGTACTCGCAATGAAATTCATTTTGCAACCCATAAAATGCATTTATTCTTTCTCAAGTAAATTCAACATGTTTACCTCAAACATAAATGTGCTCGTCAGTAGTCACCCGTAGATTGGCATAAAACCCTCAAATCATAGGAACAATGACTACTGCGGTGAAGTAGCTAAAGGTTTCCCACTTCCAAGCAATTATCAACCTTTCAATTTGTCCTCCCGAGTTTGAAAATGCACGTTCCTAAATCAAATTTTTGGTCCCCATCATAGAATTATAATTATACTGAGCCTTCAAATTTATGAATCGCCTCGCATCAAAATTTTCTGAATGCTTTCCTCTCTTCACTCTTGGAGCCATATAATTTCTAAATAAATTTACATAAAATCTAAATAAATTCACAATATCATAAATCAAACTCCAAAAGTAAGAATAATTGGTAAGAAACTTTTCACAATTGGTTCTCTTTAAAATTTTTCAATAAAAACTCAAATTTTTGGATTTCCATAACGTAGGAAAAAATCTATAGTGAAAATAAAAAATTTCTAAGTGAAGCTCTGACCAAGGTAAGATAGAATCTAAGACTTCTTAGCCTTCAAATCTCCTTAAATCCACCAAATGGCAAGCCCTAAGTCGAGTTTCAGCCTTAATTTAGAGATAGGAGACAACTCAAACAGTAAAAATGAGGTTTTATAAGGGTTTTTCACGGTTTTAAGTAATTTTGGGCCTTTTTGGGAAATTGGCGCCTGAGGCGCCAAATCTGGCGCCAACACCAAATTTTTTTCAGATTTCAGTTTTCTTTTTGCTGCATACCACACCACTTTAGCCTCCAAATGATTTAATTAAACACTTATATTCATAATTAAATAATTTTCTAAAAAAAAATCTACAAACAACACAAAACTCACATTTATATATGTAATCCAAACGATTACAACAAACATTTTTCAAGCCAACACATCTAATTCAGCGTTGAAATCAAGCCAATAAACCAACGCTGAAGCCTAAATATTAAACGTTTAACAAATAACACATATAAGATTCTGCAATAAAAGTAAATGAAATCCAACATAAACACATAACACACATATGTAATTATAACTATGAATTCCATACTGAAACGAGTTCAAACATCTTCTTCACTTTCATCTTCTTGAGTATTTCCCATGGATTGATAGTGAACGTATAAGTTGTAAAAAGGTAGGTGAGGAAATTTGTCCATTGAATCTTCTTCAATCTAAGCATTTTTCTTGAACATACACACCATACCTTCTTCAATACGTCAGATATGTTCAAATTGTTCCTTCATCCTCCAATCCAAATGATCAAAGATATTAGAAATATTCCTAATTGAATTCATAATATTTTGTACCTCTTTCTCCAACTTCTTGATCCTTTTCAAAATATCATGTGAACTATAAGGAATGCGGGGTTGAATAGGTGATGAATTTTGAGATGATTGATCCAAAAGAATATTCATATTGTTCTCCTCCCCATTTCTGATGCAATTGCAACAAACTTTTGGGTCCATAGGTTTCCGAGGGAGAAGCACTTTCTCCCAACTTTCATAAGATACTTGTGACTGACTGCATAGAAGGAATATGGTAGAAGGATGTCCTAACCCATAAGTTAATCCGTTGATAATCAAACCTAAAAAAGATTTTAAAATTAAAACAACGACATCAATAGGTCTTCCAGTTTGAATACAATAATTCAAAATTGCACTTTCCTTCGTCACTTTACTGATTTTCATAATAGGTAGTAGTTTTGATGCAATAAAGAGATTTCACGCCTTTGATGCAAGATTCAATAATGATGAAGAAAAACTTACATGTCCATTATCTCTTATCTCCCAATTTACATCTTCATCAAGAAGGAATTGATAGAGTTCAGCCATGTTGTCTCTCGAGGGACAAAATTTGCATAGCGACAAGTATGAATGCTCTCAACCATGAACAAGTTGTTTTTTCTCGAAGGAATAAATGGTACCCACCTGCCTCGAACATAGACGGCTCCTTGGTTTATTTCATGAAGATTAGCATAACATTCTTTCACCATAGAAACTACTGCCGCAACAGTGGTATAGCAAATTACTTCCTAGTATCTCTGTGCAATAATCTTCTCCACTCAAGTATTCGGTTTGTTGAATCCTCGATTCACAAAGTCTCTCTCCTTGATTAATCTCTTCTTTCTTGATCATATAACTTATGCGCATCAAAACTGATAAACTTCCTCCTGTTGAAAATTCCAAATCTAGTGGTTTTTTTAGAGTGCAAAGCCATAGGATTTGAAAAATGATGAGTCTCCATTCATTTTTCACTCTTAAATAACTTTAAATTTTGGTTTTTGGGAACCGCCAAAATTTGCCCAAAATCACCTTTAGAATCGTCCTTTTTCATTCCTGTAAAATCAGCACTTCTGGCCCTGAATTCTGGTGCTTCTGGCACTAGCTTTCGGGAAATGGCACCTCAAGCGCCACATCTGGCTCCTCTGGCGCTAGTTCAAATTTTTGCACTGTTTCGTTTTAAATCCAAATGGTAAATAAAGATGTTTTAAAATATGTTCTCAATATGTAGGTCTCTCAAATACACAAAATTCATAAAGATATATATATATATATATATATATATATATATA
>JXCR01134021.1:279675-304811 GCA_002079205.1 Phalaenopsis hybrid cultivar | reverse complement strand
AAATTTTTAAAAGATTAAGCATGAAAAACTTAAATTTAAGGGTAAAAGAAAACAGTTAATACATAAAAAAAAACTTATCTGTTGAAGATTCTGATTTTGAAACTTAACTCTAAAATATTGGATGTGCTAATATGAAATATTACAAAACTTTAAACATCAAATAACATATAATATATAAAAATGTTTGTTTAGAAAAAGTTAACTAAAAATTAAAATACAACAAAGTACTAAAAACAAATAACAATATTAAAATAATTTTCAACTTTACAACATTTCTATAGTTTATAGTTCACAATACCACATTTAAATACAAATTAAAGTTTCACACTTAACAATTAAACAGTAACAATAACAAAATACAACAAACAATAAACAAAATAAAAGATCAAGAGTATGACTTAGAAGACATCACCACTCATCATCATCATCATCTTCTTCTTCTACATCAAAGTTTTGCTGCTAATAAGGGGTAAAGATAGGGTGACTAGGAAACTGTACTAAGTGGTCACCCCTCATGTATCTAACCATAGCATCATCATATGCAGCATCATACTTAAACTTCTATTTTGTTAAATCATCATTATGTGCATTTCTAGCCTCCAAATTTTCAATCCTCCTCTCCATTCTTAAAATATCTCCCTGTTGGATCACCATTTGTTTCATATGTCTCTGGAGAGTAGGAGTGTTAGAAGTAGAAGGAATATCCCTACTCCTACTTCTCAATCTCCATCCAACATGAGATTCATAGGTTTTAATGTTTGCAGGCCCAATCAATTTAAGAGACTCAATCCTTTCCTCATCAATTCTAAAATCAACTTTTGCCTGCTCACATAATGTGAAGAAATCCACCAGTTGTCGCACCCAAAGCAATAGAATGAGTGTTTTTATAAATAATAGAGCCTACATCTATCCTGCTTATTTGTTGAATACAGAATTTCAGCATGACTCTATCCCTAGTAACTTTGCTATGGTGGTACGTAGGTATAATTCTGGCTGATATAAAGTAATGTCAGGCCTTGGAGACTACATTTAACATAGAAGCAGGGAAGTTTACCTTAACGTTATTCTTCACCTTCCAAGCTCCTTTCCCATCAGTAAGAAATGACATAACTTCCTCCAGGGCCTCATAGCAGAGAATGTTTTGTATTGACAGCTACATACATCTTGAAACTGATAAAATTCACTAACTCTCCTAGGGGTGAATTCAACCATTTTACCATGAATATAGACGTGGTCATTAGAAGTCTCCCTAAAGTTGGCATAAAACTCCATGAATACATCAATAATACCCTCGACAGTAAAGTAACAGAAATTCTCCCACTGTTGAGCGACAATCAATCTCTCGATTTCACTGCCTAGATTTTTGAACGCTTGATCCTGAATTAATTTTTTTGTTGTAAGCAAACTATTGAAATAAATTCTAGCTTTGTAGTTGACAAATTTTTTATCATCGAAATCCACTTTTCTCCTTCCTTTACTCATCCTTGGTGTCATAGTAATTTTTCTAGAAAAATGATAAAATCCAAATAAATTCAAAAAATTCCAAAAATCACAAAGTGGAATTAACTAAACTTAAATCCACTAAGTAAGAGTTCTTTACCAAAGGATTTTCTCAAAATCTTCCCAAAAATTCAAAAATTTTGGATCTAGGCAATGCAAAAGAAATCATTGGTGAGAATTAAAATTTTTGAGTTCAAAGTGTAGCTCTTACCAAAAGAAGATGAAAGCCTTCTTTTGCATTCCAATTGCCTCAAATCCAAGTGCTAGCAAGCCCTAAGGGTGTAAAGCGAAGGTTAAAGGTGACCATAGGGTAAAAATGGTGTTTTTATTGTGCAAATCACATAATTTTAAGAGATTAGGGAACTTTCGAGTTTCGGGCGTCGTCGGCGCCAGAGCAAAAAATTTTAATTATTTGCCTTTTTGCAATTTCAGTTGTTTCCAATTCACTCCAACATCAATTTAGTCATTTTAAACAATAATATTCATCCTTAAATAGTTCACAAACAAATGTTTTTCAAACAACATAAAAACTAACTTTTATATATGAAATTCCAAACTTTAACAAACATAGATTTTCAATCCCACTCACACATACATAAAGAAAATCAAATTCAAATTCAGCGTCGAAATCAAGCAACAACACTAGAATGCTGAAAACTAAACTAAACATACATTTAAAGTCTTATGAGTTTGAAACAAAACAAATTTAACACAACCACACAAAGTTTTAAAGCAAATCCAACACAATTACATTAAAAACATAATTAATTTTAAACACTAGAGAGTCCAACTTCTTCAATGACTCCTCTTCATCTTCATTACTTTCTCCTCTAATATCTCTCATAGACTGATAATGGACATACAAATTGCAGAAGGGTCAGTATGGGAATTGATCAGTCAAATTTTAATCTATGCATTCATTCTTCTTGAACATCTGCAGCAAACCTGCTTCAACTATTCCCGTATGATCAAAGTTTTCCTTCATCCTCCAATCTAAGTGATTAAAAAGGTAATTAAGATTTCTTATTACATTCATGCTACTATGAAGTTCTCTTTCTATTTTCTTCATTTTCTTCTCCAAAACTATTGAACTTCCAACTATATAGGGCATTAAGGGTGTCGAAGCATGTGATGAGAAATCCAAGAAAATATCCAGCGCTTCATTTCCATTTCCAATATAGTTTTCATCAATAGGATCCATGGGCTCCTAGGGAAAAAAACTTTCTCCCAACTTTCATATGGAACTTGAGATTGATTGCAAAGTAAGAAGATTATAAAAGGATGCCCCAGTCCATATATAGGCTAATTCATAATAATATGCATAATAGATTTGAAAATAATTGATCTCACATCAACGGGCTATCCCATTTGAATGCAATAGTTTAAAATTGCACTTTCTTTTGTAACTCTACTAATTTTCATTGTAGGGAGTAGTTTTGCAGAGATAAAGAAATGTCATTGTTTAGATATCATATTTATCAATGAAGTGGAGAAACTAACATACCCCTCATCTCTGATTTCCTAATTATCATTTTCATCCTTCAGAAATTGGTATACACCATACATCATATCCTTTGTTGATATAAAGTTTGTATAATGACAGATCAACACGCTTTCTATCATAAACATATTGTTAATCCGAGACGGAGTAAATGGTACACTTTTACCTTGAACGAAGACAACTCCTTAGTTAATTCCATGTAGGTTAACATAAATTTTTTTTACCACTGGAACAACTACTGCAGCGGTAGGGTAACATAGAACTTCCCAACATCTCTGTACTATGATTTTATCAATCTAAGAACTTGGGTTACTCAATCCATGATTGACAAAGCCTCTCTCCTTGATAAGTCTTTTCTTAATGATAACTTTATCGTATAATCTTTACACGTCAAAACTGATGAACTTTCTTCTATTGAAAACTCCATACCTTGAAGTGTTTTGAAAATTGGAAGCCATGAATTTCGAAATCTAGAAGTTTTTGGCCGTCTAAAACAGTTTTCATGCCTTTAAAAAGGCCTCTAGGCAGTTATTTTGAAGTGAAATCCTGCCAAAGTCCCATAAAGTTCTCCTAAACTGCCAAAACCGCATTAGGCATTGTCGGCGCCCCCGATGGCGCCGTTGGCGCCATGGCTTCTGTAAAAGGGTGTCGTTAGTGCCAAAGCTAAATTTTTGTCTGTTTCATTTTATGGTTCAATTCATTTCTAGATTTTCATCCAATACCAAAATTTATCTTGATTTAAGACATATAAGATTGTGTAGGATTATAAAGTTTTATTATTTTATAATACAAAGAACAATTATTNTGAAAATAATTGAGAAAATGTTGATTACCAAAGAAACGATCCAAACATTGGAAAAGAGAGCCCTCCTCCAAGTGAAAGGAGTAACTATAAAGCTAAGATCAAAAAGACCCGCTTCAGCAATATACATATATATATATATATATATATATATATATATATATATATATATATATATATATATATATGGGTTGCCTCCCAAAAAGCGCTTGATTTAACGTCGTCAGCCTCCCAAAAAGCGCTTGATTTAACGTCGTCAGCCTGACGTACCAATTTTTAATCTGGATGACTCAACATTAAAATTTCTTTAAATTGTGGCATGTGCCCTTCATAATAATGTTTCAATCAATGCACATTAACTTTAAATATCTTTCAAATTTGAGGATCTTTAATAACTACAATTTCATAATGATAAACTTTAATCACATTGAATGGTCCTAACCATCTAGATTTCAGTTTTCTTAGAACTAGTCTCAATCTAGTATTATATAATAGAACCTCTTGTCCATGTTCAAATTTCCTTTTTTAATCTTCCGATCATACCATATTTTCATTTTCTCTTTATAGATTTTTGCATTATCATATGCTTCAATTCTAATCTCCTCAAGTTCATTGAGTTGCAACAATCTTTTCTCACTAGTATCTTTTAGATTAAAACTAAATTCTCTAATAGCCCAAAATGTTTTATATTCCAATTCTACTGGTAAGTGACATGTTTTACCAAAAATAATTCTGTATCGGGACATTCCAATAAGAGTATTATTGGAAATTTTATATGCCCATAGTGCAGTATCTAATTTAGCAGACCAATCCAATTTATAAGGATTTCTAGTTTTTTCTAAACTTTGCTTTATTTCAAGATTTGATATTTCTGTTAGACTACTTGTTTGGAGATGATAAGCAGTAGAGAATCAATGCATAATATTATATTTTCTAACCAATTTCTCGATCCTCTTATTCCTAAAATGAATCCTCCATCCATAATAATCACTCTTGACATTCCATATCTTGTAAAAATGTTTTTATTTCAAAATTTAGAAACACTTCGAGCATCACATTTAGGTATAACAATAGCTTCAATTCATTTGGAAATATAATCAACATCAAGCAATATATATAAATTTATAAATGAAGGCATAAATGGTATCATAAAATCTAATCCCCACACATCACAAATTTTAACTTCTAATGATTAATTTAGAGGCATTTCATTTCTTCTAGAAATATTTCCTACTCGCTGACATCGATCGCATGTTTTAACGTATTCATTAACATCTCTAAAAAGAGTAGGCCAATAAACTCCAGCTTGCAAAATTTTATGTACAGTTCTACTGGTTCCAAAATGTCTTCTAAATTCAGAATCATTACATCGTTCAATTATTTGTTTAGTTTTTTCGTAAGGCACACATCTTCTAATGATTAAATCCTTACACTATTTATATAAATGTGGGTCATCCCAAAAATAGAATTTTGAATCATAAATAAATTTCTTTAATTGTTGATTCTTAACATCTGGCGGTAGAATATCACTCAAAATATAATTTACTATATTGGCATTCCACGGTATATCTTTTATATCAATATTATACAATCGTTCATCAAAGAAAGTTTTCAAAATTTCATTTGCAAAATATATTTCTTGTTCTAGTCTAGATAAATGATCAACTATTTGATTATCATTTCTCTTTCTATCTACTACCACAAAATTATACTCTTGTAGCAGAAGTATCCATCTAATTAATATTGGTTTAGCATCCTTCTTTTGCATAAAATATTTAATAACAGAATGATCTGTATGCACTATACATTTGACTCCAATTAAGTAAGGTATAAACTTATCAAAGGCTCGGACAATAGCAAATAACTCTCTTTCAGTAGTGGTGTAGTTAATTTAAGCATCATTTAGAGTTTTACTAGCATAATTTATTTCTTTAAAAAACTTGTTATACATTTTCCTTAAAACAACTCCAATAGCATGATCACTAGCGTCACACATTATTTCAAATGGTTTCTTCCAATCAGGTGGAACTACTATAGAAGCAGTGATTAATTTTTCTTTCAATAATTCAAATGTTTTTATGCATTCCTCAATAAAATTAAATTTCATATCCTTTTCTAAAAGTTGGCATAATGACTTAGTAATTTTTGAAAAATCTTTTATATAACGCCTGTAGAAACCGGCATGTCCTAGAAAACTTCTTACCCCTTTAATCATAGTAGGAGGCGGTAATTTCACAATAACTTAAATTTTTGCTGGATCTACTTCCATGCCATTTTCAAAAATTTTATGCCTAAGTACAATTCGCTCAATAATCATAAATTGACATTTTTTTCCAATTTAGTACTAAGTTGATTTCTTCACATAATTCCAAAATTTTTTCTAAATTATTTAAACATAATTTAAATGAATTTTTGAATATAGAAAAATTATCCATAAATACTTTCATTTCATGTTCAATTAAATTACTAAAAATTGACATCATACATCTTTGAAATATCGCAGATCTATTATATATTCCAAAAGGCATTCTATGAAAAGGAAATGTTCCATAAGGGCTTGTAAATGTTGTTTTCTTTTGATCCTTAGGAGCAATCAGGATTTAGTGATACCCGGTTTATTCATCTAGAAAACAGTAATATTTGTTTCTAGCCAATCTATCCAATGTTTTGTCTAGAAAGGGTAAAGGAAAATGATCTTTCCTGGTGGTCATGTTTAATTTTCTATATTCTATACAATTTCGTCAACCAGTAACTTGTCTTATTGGAATTAATTCATTTGTCTCATTTACTTCAACTATCACTCCTCCTTTCTTTGGAACATAGTGAATTAGACTTACCCAAGCACTGTCTGAAATAAGATAAATAATTCTAGCATCTAACCATTTTAAGATTTCTTTTTTAATAACTTCTTTCATTATTGGGTTTAATCTCCTATGAGGACCAGCTTTAGGTTTGTATTGTTCATCTAATAGAATTTTGTGCATACAAATTGAAGGAATGATTCTTTAATATCTGTTAAAGTTCATCCAAAGACCTTTTTATATCTTTTCAACATTTCTACTAATTTTTGTTCTTGAATTTTAGTTAAATCAGAAGATATAATAACAAGCAATGTAGATGAATCTCCCTAAAACACATATTTTAAATGGGCAGGTAATACTTTCAGTTTAAGTTCAGGTGGTTTAATACTTGAAGGAATAAGATTTTTATTATCATTTTCTAAAAGGTCTGAAGTTTCAAATTTTTCTTGAACATAATCTAAATTTTCTTCTTTTATTTTATTCTCATTCTTAAAATACTCTTCTTACCATAATTATTCTTCAAACATTCCCTTAAATCGCTCATTACTTAGATAACCAGTAACTTCCATTCTAAAGCATTCATTATCTTTTTCTATTGCAGGATATTTCATAACTTTTGCTATATTAAATGTTATTTCTTTATCATTGACTCTCATTATTAATTCTCCTTTTTGCACATCTATTACAACTCTTCTTGTTGCAAGAAATGGTCTCCCCAAAATAATAGGAATCTCTTTATCTTCCTCCATATCTAATACAATAAAGTCTACTGGAAAAAAAATTTATCCACTCACACTAATACATCTTCTATAACTCCTTTAGGATAAGTTATTGATCAATCAACGAACTGAAGGGTTACAGTAGTAGGGAAAATCTCTCTTAAATCTAAATGCTTAAAAATTGATAGAGACATTAGGGTAATACTAGCTCTTAGATCACATACGACTTTTTTAAAAAGCTTTTCACTAATAGCACAAGTTATAGTAAAACTACTAGGATCTTTTAACTTTTCAGGAAGCTTTTTCTGAATAATAACACTACACTCTTCACTAAGTGCAACGGTCTCATGATCTACAAACTTTATTTTCTTGTTAAGTATATCCTTCGTAAATTTCACATAACTTGGCATTTGCTCTAAAGCTTCAATGAAAGAAACATTTATCGTTAACTTTTTAAGGATTTCTTAAAATTTTATAAATTGTTTATCTTTATTCTTTTGTTTCAATTGTTGAGGAAACAAAGGTAACAATTTTACTAAGGAAATTTGTATTGGTTTATTTTAATCATTGTCGCTTTCAATTTCTACCTTCGCCTCCAAAACTTCAGTTTCTCTTTAGATTCTTGTTTCCACTTCATAATTGAATAGATTTAATTTGCTCCTTATTCTAATCTTTTGGATTAACTTCAACAGTACTCGAAAGAATTCTCAAAGGTCTGTTACTAAGTGTAGTAACAATATGTCCTAATTGGTTTTCAATATTCCTAATTGCAGCCCCTTGATTTTATATTTTTTTTTTCATGTTCAACATTACTTCTTCCATTGTCAACTTCTTCTCCTTAACTTGTGAGTTATTGTTAAATCTAGAAGGATAATAAGGTTTATAGTTAGGATTCCCTTGGTTATTTGAATTTCCTGAGGGGTTCACCAAATTGTTATAATTATTCTAACTAAAATTAGGGTGATTATTTCATCCAGAATTTTAATAATTAAAATAGGGATTATTATTTTGATTATTTATAGCATTCAAAGTTTCATAAGATGATTGATTATTAATTATTTGTCCTAGTGAATTTTCCTCTAACATTGGTGGCATTTGGGAATAGTTCACTCCAATTTAATCAATTTTTTTTGATATAGCAGCAATTTGAGATGCTAAAATAGACATCGCATCAGAATCATGAATACTAGCTATTCTCTTTAGAGTTACTCGTTCAGAGGGCCGCTGAAAATTGTTAGTAGTTATTTTCTCTATTAAAGAATATGCTTCATCAAAAGGTTTTGACATTAATGATCCACCTGTATAGAATCTATAATAGATCTAAGTGATCCTACTAATCCATTGTAAAAAGTTTGAATTATTAAGCAATCTGATAAAGCATGGAGTGGATATCTCTTAAGGAGATCTTTAATTCTTTCTTAAGCTTCATATATTGATTTCCCTTTGAATTGACAAAAAAATGTAATATCATTTTTAAGCTTAACACTTTTTTAGGGTGGAAAATATTTAGCCAAAAATTTTTGTGATAGTTCTCCCAAAGTTTTGATATATCCAGATGCTAAGGAATTTAACCAAGCTTTAGCTTTATCCCTTAATGAAAAAGGAAAAAGTCTGAGCCTAACAACATCATTCGACAATCCATCATATTTAAAAGTAGCACATATTTCAAGAAAATTAGCAAGATGTAAGTTAGGATATTCAGTAGGTGTTCCTCCAAATTGATTATTTTGAACCTTTTTTTGGATAATAGCAGGTTTAAGCTCAAATAAATTAGCAGCAACATTAGGATTCTAAATAGTCAAGTGAAGTTCATTAGTTGTAGGATTAGCATAATCTTCTAAAGGTCTTTGTCAATTTTCATTTATTTGATTATCTAAGTTATTCGTCATTTCATTTAAATTTCTAATTTCTTTTTTTTTGAACTTTTCTAATAGTACGTTCTAATTCTGAATCGTAAGGTACTAAACCTTCAGATCCAATACTACGCATAAACAAATACACAAGCAAAGAAATTTTTTTAAAAATACTCTTAAATGATTTTTTTATGATTTTTAATTTTTTTTATATATTTATCACTAAATTTCTTAATTTACCAAATCTATTTAACTTATCGTTACTTTCCCCGGCAACGGCGCCAAAAACTTGATCCAAAAAATTTTTGTTGTGTAAAATTAATGAAGATGGCTTTTCTTTGCAGCGATGCCAAAAACTTGGTTCGTTATTTATTAATAAGAAATTGAAGCAGTTTAAGTTGGGACTCTTTGCAAGTATACGTATAGTTATCAAGTAATACAAGACTTTCTGTTCAAGCCTCAAATATCGATCCCACGGATAAGGTTAAATTTGAGATGGTAATTTAAATTAGGAACTTCACAATAATAAAGAAATTCTGTTATTCTAATTTCAAATGTTTAAGGTGTTATCAGAACTAAATTATCAACTACTAGCAAGACTGTAAAGTAAAGTTAAACTATAACTACCAAACTATGTTTCTATGATGAGTTATCAAATATGAGAGAGCATCTTTCACACTACAATGAGTTTTTGGTTAAATGAGAGAGATAAATGGTTTGAATTTGTATTGTGCCAAATAGGAGAATTTTTATTTCTCTACCCTTAGTCAAGTGTTATAGAGAATCATTGGCTAATCTTAGGTTTAGTCTCTAAATCTGTGGTTAGGCTGTGAGGATACTGGCTCTCACTCCATAACTCCGACTTCCCTTCCCCTGAAGGCTAACCCTCACTTTAGTTCTTAAATATGTTTTTGGTGCATCAAAATACCAGTAACAATGTAGTTCAAAAATATTAGCATACCACGATATTTCTCATTCTTTAACAACATAAAGTTGTTCATTCAAAAAAATTTCTTTAACTTCTCTTTCAAGAGCAAATCTATCTTTACATTCCAACCTAATAAGTTATTAGTTATTTGAATATCAGATTTTTTCTTATTTACTAACACAAAATTAATTTTTTTCATCAGAAGTACCCATCTAATTAATTTTAGTTTCGTATCCTTCTTCTGCATCAGATATTTTATAGCAGAGTGGTCTGTATACAGAACACATTTAGCTCTGATTAGATATGACCTAAACTTATCAAAAGCATAAAAAATAGCTAATAACTCCCTTTCAGTAGTGGTATGATTAATTTGAGCATAATTGAGAGTTTTACAATCATAGTATATAACTTTAAAAATTTTATCATATCTTAATCCTAAAACAGCTCCAATTGCATAACCACTTGCATCATATATTAGCTTGAATGGTTAATCAAGTGAAACAATTATAGGAGCAGTGATTAATTATTCCTTCAATGTCTCAAAGGCATCATGGCACTTTTGATTAAAATCAAATTTTGTATTTTTTTTTCCAAAAGTTGGCATAAAGGCTTTGTAATTTTTAAAAAAATTTTAATATATCGCCTATAAAAATCAGCATGTCCTAAAAAGCTCCTAACACTTCTTACAATAATAGGTGGAGGTAGATTAGGTATAAATTGAATTTTTACCGGATCTACTTCCATGTCTTTTTTCTGAAATTTTAAACCCAAGCACAATTCCTCCTGCAACCATGAATTGACATTTTTTTCCAGTTTAATACTAAATTCATCTTCTTACATCATTTAATAACTTGCTCTAAATGATTTGGACATTTTCAAATGAAGTTCCAAACACTGAAAAATCATACATAAAGACTTCTAACCCTTTTTCAACTAGATCACCAAAAACTGACATCATACATCTTTGAATTGTCACAGGTGCATTACATAAACCAAACCTCATTCATCCAAAATAAAAAGTAGCATAAGCACTATCAAATGTTGTCTTATCTTGAACCTCTTGAGCAATTGGTATTTGATGATAGCCGGTATATCCATCTAAAAAGTAAAAATATATGTGCCCAGCTAGCTTATCTAACATCTGGTCCAAAAAGGGTAAAGGAAAGTGATATTTCCTGGTGGTCGAATTTAATTTTATCTAATCAATATAGTTTTGCCAACCAATGACTTATCTTGTTGGTATTAATTTATTATTCTCATTTATCACAACAGTCACACCCCATTTCTTAGGAACACAGTAAATTGGACTCACTCAAGCATTATGTGAAATAGAATATATTATTCCCGCATCTAGCCATTTTAAAATTTTTTTCTTAACAACTTCTTTCATCATCTAGTTTAATCTCCTTTGAGGATCAACTTTTGCTTCATGATGTTCTTCCAATAATTTTTTGTGCATACAAATCGAAGGACTGATTCCTTTAATATCAGCTAACGTCCATCCAAAGATTTTCTTATATCTTTTTAAAGTTTCCAACAACTTTCTTTCTTGTGCTTCAGTTAATTTTGAGGATATAATAATAGGTAATGTGGATAAATCTCCAAATAAGCATATTTTAAATGTGCAGGAAGTGTTTTCGTTTCTATTTCAAGAGGTTTTACAATTGAGGAAATCAAATTTTTGTTATCATCCGTAGGATCTAACGGTTCAAATTATTTCTGAAAAAAATCCAATTCTTCATTCCTCACTTCCATAGATTCATCTTGAACTATATCCTCATTCTCATACTCTAAATATTCTTCTTCAATTTTATTTTCAAATGTATCTATAAAATATTTATTTCTTAAATAATCATTTAATTTCCATTCAGAAGCATTCGTCCTCTCTTCCTTTTGTTGGATATCTCATTGACTTTGCAAAATTAAATGTAACTTTTTGATCTCATTGTTAAATATCTTGTTTGCACATCTATCAAAGCTCTTATAGTGGCAAGAAATGGTCTTCCTAAAATGATAGAAATTTCTTTACCTTCTTCCATATCTAACATAGTAAATTCCATAGGAAATATAAATTTATCAACCTTTACCAAAACATCTTCCATAACTCCTTTAAAATAGGTAATCAAATGATTAGCTAACTGAAGAGTTACAGTAGTAGGTGAAATTTCTTCTAAACCCAACCTTCTGAAAATCGATAGAGGCATAAGATTAATACTAGCTCCCAAATCAAATAAATATTTTCTAAAAAATCTTTTGTCAATAGCACAGAGAATAGTAAAACTACCAGGAACTTTTAAGTTTTTAGGAAGCTTTTTCTGAATTATTGTGCTGCACTCTTTATTAAGTGCAACAGTCTCATTATCTGTAAACTTCTTTTTTTATTAAGTATATCCTTCATAAATTTCACATAGATTGGAAAATTTTGTAAATTGATTATCTTTGTTATACTGCTTCATTATTTGAGGAAATGGAGGTGGTGGTCTTTCTACAGTAATTTTCATTGGCTTAATAGGATATTCTGACTCAAAATAAAAGTCTTCACTAGATTTTTCATTTTCCACCTATTCTTTTTCAACTTCAGCTTCAATTTCTTTTTGAACTTTTGTTTCCAATTCTTTTTCATTTCTCAGTTTAATAGCCTTAATTTTCTCTTTGTTCTGATCTTTAGGATTAACTTCAACATTACTAGCAAAGTTCTTAGAGGTCTATTACTAATTGCAGTAGCAATACATCCCAATTGATTTTTCATGTTTCTAATTGCAGCACCTTGTCTTTGTAATTGTACTCCTTTACTTTGCAATTGTGCTTCCAATTGCAATATTAATTCTTTCATTGAAAATTTCTTTTATTTACTCGATGAATTGCTCTTGAAATCTGGAGGATAATAAAGTTTATAGTTAGAATTTCTCTGATTGTTTGAGTTTCCCAACGGGTTTGCAGTATTGTTCCCCCATTGCAGATTCATAGTATTAGAGTTATGTTACTCCAACTAAAAATTGGGTGATTTTTTGAACCAGGATTATAATAATTGGAATAAATATTATTAAATCAATTGGATATTGCATTTAAAGTCTCATACAAAGATTGAGAATCTATCATTTGTCCCAATAAATTTTCCTTAAGCACAAGAGGTGTCTAAGAATAATTCATTCCATATTGATCTATCTTCTTTGATATTGCGGTAATTTGAGCAGCCAACATAGATATTGCATCAAAATCATGAATACTAGCTACTCTTTTTGGAGTTACCCTTTCAGAGGGCCATGTAAAATTATTAGTAGTCATCTCTTCAACTAAAGAATATGCTTCATCAAATGGTTTTGACATTAATGATCCACCACTAGCAGCATCAATTATAGATATAAGAAATCCAACCAATCCATTATAAAAAGTTTAAATTATTAACCAATCTGGCTACGCATGGTGTGGGCACTTCCTAAGGAGATCCTTAAATCTTTCCCAAGCTTCATAAATTGATTCTCCTTAAAACTGACAAAAAGTTGTATTATCATTAAACCTAGCAGTTTTTTTCTGGTGGGAAATACTTCGACAAATTTTTTTGTGATAAGTTTCCCTAAGTTTTGATAGATCCAAGTGCTAACAAGTTTAATCACATCTTAGTTTTATCCCTTTATTAAAAAGGAAAAAGTCTAAGTCTGTGGCATCATTCGACACTCCATTATATTTAAATGTAGCACACAATTCTAGAAAATTAGCAAGGTGTAAGTTAGGATCTTCAGTCGATGTTCCCCCAAACTGATTATTTTATACCATTTGGATAAAAGCAGGTTTAAGCTCAAATGAATTGGTAGCTACAACAGACTTTTGCATACTCAAATGAATTTCATCTGCTGTAAAATTCACATAATCTCTTAAAGGTCTTTGATGATGTTCATTTTCAATTCCAGAATTATTTAAGTTTGTAGCCATTTTTTTCAAATTTCATAACTCTTTTTTGTTGTTTCCAAATTTTTCTAATAGTTCTTTCTAACTCTGAATCGTAAGGTATTAAACCTACCAATCTTAAACTACGCATACATAAACACAAAAAATAATAGAAATGAGCAAACACACTAAAATATAGAAATATTTGATAAAACTAAAAAAAAAATTAGTTCAAATAAAATGCTATAAATTTTAAAGTAATTTACTGTTATTCCCCGACAACGACACCAAAGACTTGACGTGGTAGTTTTATGTGGTGCACTGTGCTTAAGCGCGAGCCAGCTCGAGAGGCAAGCGCCTAAGCGCCACTTACCCGCACCTAAGCGCCACTTACTCGCACNGCATAAATACTTTTATTTTTTGGATGGATATACCAGTTATCACCAAATTCAAATATCTCCTGAGGATCAAGAAAAAACATTATTTACCAGTCTGTATTGTACTTTTGCTTTTAGAAGAATGCCCTTTGGTTTATGTAATGCCCCTGCTACATTTCAAAGATGTATGTTGGCAATTTTTTGTGATTTAATTGAAAAAGGGATTGAAGTATTTATAGATGAATTTTTTAGTGTTTAGAACTTCATTTGACTCATGTTTAAAACATTTATCTAAAGTTCTTAAGCGCTTTGAAGAAACAAATCTTGTCCTTAACTGGGAAAAATGTCAATTTATGATAGCATGAGGAATTATATTAGGTCGTCAAATATCAAAAAATGGTATGAAAGTAGTTCCTGCTAAAATTCAAGTGATCACTAATTTACCTTATCCAACAAATGTAAGGGAAATTAGAAGTTTTTTTGGACATGTTGGATTGTACAGGCAATATATTAAGGACTTTTCTAAGATTGCTAAGCCTTTATACCATTTACTGGAGAAAGATGTAATTTTCAATTTTGATGACGAATGCCTAAAAACTTCCAATTTATTAAAATAAAAATTAATCACTGCACCAATTATAGTTTCACCAAATTGGGAAAAACCTTTTAAACTTTTGTGTGATGCAAGTGATTATACTATTAGAGCTATTTTAGGACAAAGATATGATAAAGTTTTCAAAATTATTTACTATGCTAGTAAACCTCTTAATGAAACTCAAATTAATTATACAACAACTAAAAAAGAGTTATTAGCAATAGTATATGCCTTTGAAAAATCTAGATCATATTTGATTGGAACTCATTGTATAGTGCATACAGATCATTCTGCTATCAAGTACTTAATAAAAATAAGGATACTAAACCGAGACTTATAAGATGGATTGTTCATTTACAAGAATTTGATTTTGAAATAGTAGATCAGAAGAGAACTGAAAATCAAATTGCTGGTCATTTTTCAAGGTTTGACATAGAAAAATCACTTTATTTTGAAAAAGAAATTAATGAACATTTTAAAGATGAAAAACTGTTCACTGTAAATGAGTGGCATGTTTTGTGGTATGCCAACATTGTGAACTATATTGTTATTGATCTTAAACCCTATGGAATGACATACCAACAAATGAGGAAATTTATTTCTAAAGCTAAGACTTATTTTTGGGATGACCCATATTTATATAAATAAGGAAAGGATCTGATCATTTGAAGATGTGTACCATTAGAAGAAGCTTATGAAATTATCTAAAAATGTCATATTTCTAATTTTGGGGGACATTTTTATGTTGATAAAATAACATACAAAATTCTACAATCTGGATTATATTGGGCTACAATTTTTAGAGATGTTGATGTTTATATCAAAACTTGTGATAGTTGTCAAAGAGTAGGCAATATTTCTAGAAGAAATGAGATGCCCCTCAATTATATGCTAGAAGTAAGTTAAAATTGGCCTACAATTTTTAGAGATGTTAATGCTTATATAAAAACTTGTGATAGATGTCAACTAGGCAATATTTCTAGAAGAAATGAGATGCCCCTCAATTATATGCTAGAAGTTGAAATATTTAATGTTTAAGGATTAGATTTCATGGGACCATTTACACCATCTTTCGAAAATTTTTATATAGAAGTTGAAATATTTGATGTATGGGGATTAGATTTCATGGGACCATTTATACCATCTTTCAAAAATTTATATATTCAGTTAGTAGTGAACTATGTATTAAAATGGATAGAAGTTGTTGCTTTACCTCGATGTGATGCTCAAAGTGTTGCAAATTTTTTTAAAACTGAATATTTTGTAGATTTGGGATGCCGAGAGTTATCATAACTGATGGGGGAAGTCATTTTAGAAATTCCATATGTAGATTTGGGATGCTGAGAGTTATCATTACTGATGGGGGAAGTCATTTCAGAAATGTCATTATAGAGAAGTTATTAAGGAAATATCATATAAATTATAGGATTGCTACTGCTTATCATCCTCAGACAAGTGGTTCGTTTAAATTATCCAATCGGGAAATTAAAAGAATTATGGAAAAACCTGTGAATCCAATAAAAATGGATTGGTCAGTCAAACTTGACTATGATTTGTTGGCTTATAGGACTGCATATAGAACTCCTATAGGAATGTCCCCATACAGGCTAATATTTTGGAAAGCTTGTCACTTACTAGTTAAACTTGAGCAAAAAGCATATTGGGCTATTAAAGAGTTCAATTATAATTTAAAAGATACTGGTGAGAAAATATTATTACAATTAAATGAGCTTGAATTGATAAAGAATGAATCTTATGAGAGTGCTAAGATTTATAAAGAAAAGATGAAATTGTGGCATGATCAATTCTTACTCAGATTTATAAAGAAAAGATGAAAATGTAGCATGATTGAAAGATTCTTACTAAAAATTTTCAGTCAGGGCTATAAGTTTTGCTATATAATGCAAGGTTAAGATTATTTCTAGGCAAACTTAAGTCCAGGTGGATGGGCCCATTTGTTGTGATGAAAGTTTATCCTTATGGAGCTGTGAACTTAACTCCATGGGCCCATTTGTTGTGATAAAAGTTTATCCTTTTGGAGCTGTGGATATTAAAGATCCTAATTATGAGAAAATTTTCAAAGTGAATGGACATAGACTGAAACCTTATTATATAGGGGATCAACATAAATATAATAATGAAATGATGTTGGGTCAACCAAAATGAGCAATAGTTACGTCGGGCTGACGACGTAAAACCAAACGCTTTGTGGGAGGCAACCCATAGTTATCAGTGTGTTTTTGCTTTGATTGTTGTTTTGAGTTTGATTAAGAAATTTTGGGTAGTGCTTTTGAGTTCATTATGTGCTATTAATGATTTTTAGACTTTATTTATAGACCTAGACATGTTAGAATGAGAATTTGGACGTTAAGTTGACTGGTACAAAAATGTGCACTGGCGCTTAGTGCCAGATCCGACACTTAAGCGCGGCAATTTAATCACATGTGCAAATTTTGATTTCTAGAGGTGTAACTATAATTTAGTTTGAATAAATGTGTCTTGACAGTTTCTAGTTGTGCCTAGAAATTATGAGGGGGAATTAGGCCTATAAATAGAAGGGGTTTGTGAAGGAATTTCACCCTGAATTATTTTTTAGCCCTAAAAGTCTAAGAAAGAGAGAGATTTAGAGAAAATGTATTCATGGGAAATGGATTTGAAGAAGAAGGAAGAAGTTCATTAGTCAAAGTGCACAGAAGATGTATAACAGTTTCTTAGCCGTTAGTATTGAAGGGATATCGGAGAAGATCGACCAGATGGAGAATACTATATCTGTATTCGAGACTAAGGTGCTTGAATTGCATGCTCATCTAGAACATATTGGGTGGCAACTTAAGATGCAATTCAACCATGCCAGTTATGTAGAGGAAGTGGATAAGGCGATCTTCCTTAAGCAAAAATGGATTTAAGATGATAGTATTAGAGCTTGTCACCACCGTCCGTTTTATCAACTCTACATTCCTGGAGAGACTACTGTGAGACAAGAATTCATTCTTTCTAATGACGAGTGGCATTAAGTTAAGTATTAGGAATTGAGTGTTTGGAGTCATGTTTTTAAGTGTGTTAGTGTTTATGTTTTGTATTTAGTGTTTGTGTCACTTATGTGTTTAATTGTAAATGTGTGTTAAGTGTTTTGTAAGTTTAGTGTTTGTGTCACTTATGTGTTTAATTGTAAATGTGTGTTAAGTGTTTTGTACTTACTTCTCATCCAAGACTATTTGGAGAGAGAACTAAGTGTTAAATGTGTTTGTACTTGTCTGTGAATTATATAAGTTTGTTTTTGTGAAAATTTGTGTTATTTTTAGCCTTTGAATTGAATTAATTATTATGGAGAATTTTGGAGAGAGAAGGGAGTTATAGGAAGTAAAAATAGTCATTTAAGTGCTATGAGACCATTTAGGGGTGGTTTACTTAGTATAATAGTGCATTTTACTTATAATTATAAATTTCAAAAAATGTGGACTAGCGCCTAAGCACGTGCCAACTCGAGAGGCAGGCGCCTAAGCGCCACTTATCCGCGCTTAAGCGCCGGTTCACAAAAACCGGTTTGCGAACGGTTAAAAGTGAATTTTTGATCCAAAAATGTCATTTTTAATGCCTCCTATCGTCTTCTTCAACTCGAGTTCGTGATTTTGAGGGCTAGGGAAAGTGAAAGTTGGAGATTTCTTGGTGGAATCATGTGAGATTTGCTAGATCCAAGTTCCATGAGGTAATAGCTTTACTTTTATGCAAAAATTTTGGATTTTCACCATATATTTTAAGCACATTTGGAAGATTTTGAAAATTTACTATTTATGGTGAAAAGTGAAGAAAAATCTATGGAAATTTCTTGAGAAGTTTAGTTAGTGCTTTTGGAAGTTTAGTTTAGTGATTTAAACTTGATTTTTAAATTTATTTTTAGAATTTATCAAACTTGTAGAATGACACCAAGAATAAGAAGGAGCAAAGGAAAGAGCCCATTTGATTCGAGCAAATTTATTAGTTCAAACGCTCAGGATTGATATAGCGACGCTCTATAGTCATGAAAATTGATTCAGGAGAATTTTTTTAAAAGTCTAGATGGAGAAGTGGAAGACCTGATAGTCCACTGACAGTGGGAAAAATTTTGTTCTTCTCTATTGTCGCTGTAATTTCTCTTGTAAGGGAGTTTTATGCAAATCTCCCAGAGGCTGAGGATGATCGAGTTATGGTTCGAGGGAAGTTGGTACTTTTTACTCAAGAGGTAATCAACTTGTTTACCATGTACCACTNAGTTAGTGCTTTTGGAAGTTTAGTTTAGTGATTTAAACTTGATTTTTAAAGTTATTTTTAGAATTTATCAAAATTGTAGAATGGCACCATAAATGAAAAAGATCAAAGGAAAGAGCCCATTTGATTTGAGCAAATTTGTCAGTTCAAAAGCTCAGGATAGATATAGTGATGCTCTATAGTCACGAAAATTGATTCAGGAGCGATGTTTTAAGAGCCCAAGTGGAGAAGTGGAAGACCTGATAGTCCACCGATAGTGGGAACAATTCTGTTGTTTCTCTTCTTTCATTGTAATTTCTGTTGTAAGCGAGTTTTATGCAAATCTCCCAGAGGCTGAGGAAGATCGAGTTATGGTTCGAGGGAAGTTGGTACCTTTTACTCCATAGGTAATCAACTTGTTTTACCATTTACCACTGGAAACTTTGTGTTGTTATGTGAATTATAGTCATATGGAAGTGGAATTGGATGAGATCATATCTTATTTGACTGTTGGAAGAGGACTTTGGAAGATTACAAATGAGGAGAGTAAATTTTCTAACGTCAAAGTTGTGTGCACCATTAAAGGCTTGGCACTATTTTATATCTGCTCGTCTGCTTCCTACAAATCATCTCAGTAAAGTGACCAGAGAGAGCAACATTGAATTATTATATTCAGGAGGGAAAGCCCATCAACATAGGGGCTTTAATCTATCACACTATCATCAGTTCAGCTACCGCTGCTACTACTGCAGGTATGAGATTTGCTTCCTTAATATTTTCTTTATGCGGGCAGGCTAGAGTAAATTGTGATAGTTGGTAGGAACTTCTGTTGCCTCTGAAGCCTATTATGAAAGTGAATGTGAAGACTTATTCGGAGCATTCAATTTTTGGCTGGAGAGGAGGATTTTCCATAACCTATGGATTAGAGACGTCTACTGCATCTACCTCTGCTGCATCTTCATCAAAACCATCTGCTTCACATGCTTCTACATCTTGAGGTGAGTCAACTAAGACTCAAGAGCAGTTATTACAGAAGATGATGACTCATATCCACTTTAACGCTAATAAAGTTCAAAATCTAGAACATTTTGTTGAACATAAAAATAAGTATAATAGAAGAAAGAGTGACTTTGAGGAGAAATTATACCCAGCTCTGGAAGGCCTGATTAGAGGTGACCCAGGAGTAGTATTTCCTCAATATCCTCATTATCCTGACTATGAGCCTAAAGAAAAATGGTATTGTGGTGATTCTGAGAGTGGAGAGGAAAAGAGATGAGAGATAATGTGTTGGACTTGATTTGGTTTGATGTATTGTTATGTTTGTGTTTTGTTATAGACTCTATGATGTAGTACTGCTACAGATGCAGTTTGTGATGTTGTAGACTATGTTTTATGTTGTGTTTTGATTTTTTATGTTTTATTATTTTTGTGATTGTTGTGTTAGATAGTATTTTGTTTTTAAAATTTTAGGGTAGTAACTATTTTTGTCTTTAGTACTGTGGATTCATTAGTTTAGAACTTAACTTAATTCCATGTCTTTTTTTGTAAGTTAAAAATTTTGCTAGCCTAGATCTTAATTTTAAAATCCAGAAACTGCAAACTTGTATTTTTCTTTTATCATGTTAGTGTGTTGTTTGCTTTTATACCCATTGTGTAGAAGTCTATTGAATCTCTACATGCTAAACANTGTTATGGACTATGTGATGTAGTACTGCTACAGATGCAGTTATGTGATGTTGTGGACTATGTTTTATGTTGTTTTTTGAATTTTTATTTTCTATTATTAGTTGTTTGTTGTGTTAGATAGTATTTTGTTTTTAAAATTTTAGGGTAGTAACTGTTTTTGTTTTTAGTGTTGTGGATTGGTTAATTTAGAACTTAACTTAATTCCATGTCTTTTTTTTAAGTTAAAAATTTTGCTAGCTTAGATCTTAATTTTAAAAGTCAGAAACTGCTTCCCTGTATTTTTCTTTTATCATGTTAGTGTGTTTTTTGCTTTTATACTCACTATTTAGAAGTCTATTGAATCTTTGCATGTTAAACTAAAATAAAATGTTAGAAAATTTGATCAAAATTAATTTTACTCCTGTCTTTAGTTTTATACTTATATAATTAGAATGTAAAAATTCTTGTTAGCATGTTATTTCAATTTTCTTTCTTGCCTACATAATTATTTGATGTTAAACTATTTAATCTGTTAAAAAAAAATAAGTTTGGGGGAGGGATGAAAAACATTTTCAAAACTTGAATTTTATTTGTTCTCAAATGAACTACAAATGAATTTGAATTTTAAAACAAAATTATGTATATGAAATTTTATTAGGGAAATAAATTTAGATTTTAGAAATGAGTAATAAAATTTAGTTAAAATTTTAAGTAATGAAGAAAAACTTTAAGTTAAAAATTTTTAATATAGGAAATGATTAATATAAGTGACTATATTTAGGAAGAAAAATTGTATTTTTTGAAAAAATTTACATAATTTAGACTTTTATTTTTAATACTTAAATTTATTTTATTAAAATGATTTTCAAAACTATTATTATATTTATAACTAAAAGTTTTATATCAAGACTTTACTTTTGGAAAGGAGAAGTGAAATTCAAAATTATTAAAGGCCTATCCAGATATAGTAATACATGCCTAAAAAAGAAAAAAAAGAAGAAGAAAAAGAAAAAGAAAATGATAAGAGAAGAAAAAGAAAAGACAAAGAAAAGAAATGTAAGGGAGGAGAAGCTTGAGGATTAATGCGTAATTAAAAATTGGTTCTACATTTAATCTTTTTAAAGTATAAGACTTGATAAAATCTTAAGCTTATAAATATAATATAGTAAGTAAAATTATTTTTAATAAAAATTTTCAAGTTGAGAAAATAAAAGAACTAAAATCTAAATTTAGAGAACTTACAATATTTCTGAATTAGATATGAACTCAAATTTTCATAGTCTTAACATAAAAAATTTTCAACCTTTAACTAGGTCCCATTTCCTAATATTTTTTTTTCTAAATTGGACTACTATATTTCTAAATCTAAATAGTAACTCCTAAAGAAACTCATATACATATCATACTTATTTAATTTTTAAAGATTGAAGTGCTAAGTTGGTCTCATTTACTAATTATTTCTTCTAAATTGGACTACTATATTTCTAAATCTAAATTTTAGCGAAACTCATATACATATCATACATATTTGGTTTTTAAAGATTGAAGTGTCACTTGAGGATAAATAACATTTTAAGTTTGGGAGATTTTGATAAACCTAAAATATATAGTATTTTTAGACACATTTTTATACCTATTTTTCAAATATGCGCTTTAATGGAAGATATATTTTTGTGTTTTTCTTGCAGATACAAGTAAAAATGAAAAAAATGCTTAAAGGAGTGAAAAAGGTAATGGAAGGTATTTTTGTGTTTTTCTTGCAGATACAAGTAAAAATAGAAAAAAATACTTAAAGGAGTGAAAAAGGATCAAATTTGGAGAAAAAAGGTAAAAAATTGTGCAAAAGAGTTTTGGCGCTTAAAATCCAGATCCGGCGCTTAAGCACCGGTTAAATAGAGAAGGCCACGCCTAACTGCTGAGACCCCACACTTAAGCGCCAATGGCAGTTACTAGACGTGTAAAATCGGTTTTCACGAATTTCGAAGAGGTTTTTGAGGCACCCATTGGCTTAATAGATGGTTGTAACCACCATGGACGAAAATTATCATAAAAGGATGTGTCTCTTGGGCAAATACATCGAATCAAGACACATTTTGAAGACATCCCAAGGCACCTCTTAAAAAACTATAAAAGAAAGTAGAGAGGACTTAGAAAAGAGTCTTGAAAATATTGGCAAGTTTTGAAAGTTCTTCTCTGGGGAGTTAGTTCAGGGAGATTTTCAGGAACCACTTTTTATTTACTTTATCCTTTTTGTTATTTTGTTTTGAGTGATTGTAAAAGAGAAGAGATTCAAAGGAACTTCAAGAGTTTGGTGGAGGACTTGAGATAAGTTTTTATCTTTTTGTTTTAGACTGCTTTTGGATTTAATCGAGACTTGTTGTTGGTTTGACAATGATTTCCTCTTTTAAACTAAAGTGTGGTTTTGTTTTCTCCATGGATCTTTTATTCTTCTTAAAATGATAAGTAATTAAGTGTTGGATGGAAGTTGTGGAGAGTATTGATCTTTAAAGAGACTTCTTAGTGGTTTGGCAATGATTTCTACTTTTAAACTAAAGTGTGGTTTTATTTTCTCAATGTATTCTGAGTAGTTTTCTTTATTTTTCTACTTTTAAACTAAAGTGTGTTTTTTTTTTCTCCATGGATTCTGAGTAGTTTTCTTTATCTTTCTTCTTGAAATTGATAAGTAATTAAGTTTTGGATAGAAGTTGTGGAGAGTATTGATCTTTAATGTTGGAAGAAGTTATGACGATTTAAATCCATGCACTTCATTTACTTCTTAATTTGGTCAATCTAGATGTTAAAATTTGTTGTGAGAACATGTAAGAACCGGGCTGGTATTGTCTCAGTCAACAATTGGAAAGAATCACATGAGGTTGTATGAATGAGAATGCAGTTCATATGATTGAGTGCAAATAAATAGTAAAATATTCATTGATGGGTTTAGAGTTAGAGGACTTTAAAGTAACAGGTTAACGCCCTCAACTTGGTTTATTATTTTAGGTTCTGATACCAGAATGTTAGCCTCTAGATGGAGGGAACCGAGGGAACTCTAAAGTGAGAGATAGTATTTTCCCTGCCTAGCCGGCCTTCAGAATTATTCAAACTTTAAATTAGCCAATGTTTTTATACCATCTCTAGTAAGGGTAAAGAATATTATTGCTCCTATTTAGTACAACACAATTTGAATACTTCCACAACAGAATTCATGTATTTATTATTTATTCATGATAAGAAGAAAGATATTTTCATTTTATGTACTTTTCTTCTACAAAAACTTTAGTTATCTTTTTAAGTTGTTACTGTTTCGTTAAAATATAAAAAATACCAAAAATATTTAAATTTTAAATTCCTACAAAAATCATTTTTAGTTCAAGTAATTATCATTTTAAAAATAGAAAATCTTTCTAAAAGGTCAATATTCCATAATCTTCCCTGTGGGTTCGATATTTAGGTCTTAATCAAAAAGTCTTATATTACTTTATAACGAAACGTATATTGCAAAGTATCCCAATATAAATATATATAAATTAAAAAGTTAAATTCTTATTTTTCTTCATAAAAGTTAAATTCTTATTTTTCTTCAGAATCAAGTTTTTGGTTTTGTTGCAAAATAAGGAAAAATTTTTCTTCATCAATATAAATATATATAAATTAAAAAGTTAAATTCTTATTTTTCTTCAAGATCAAGTTTTTGATTTTGTTGCAAAATAAGGAAATATAAGTGAAAAATGCCATCAGAACTATTGTTATACTGTGCATAAGCATTAAGTCGGGATCAATATCCCAACATTATCATAAGATTCATTCCTAGATTCTTTAAGCTCATTCAGTTGCAACAATCTTTCTCACCAGCATTTTTTAAATTAAAATGAAACTCCTTAATAGCCCAATAAGCTTTATGCTCTAATTCTACTGATAAGGGACAAGTCTTCCTAAAAATTAATCTATAGGGGCATTTCTATGGGTGTTTTATAAGCTGTCTTATAAGCCCATAATGCAGTATCTAATCTAGCAGACCCATCCATTTTATTAAGATTTAAAATTTTTCCAAAATTCTTTTAATTTCACGATTAGAAAATTTTGCTAGACCACTAGTGTGGAGAAGATAAGCAGTTGCAATCCTATGTATAATATCATAATTTTCCACCAATTTTTCAATTCTTTTATTCCTAAAATGAGAATAGCCATCAATAATGATTACTCTTAGCATTTCATATCTTGTAAAAATATTTTTGATTAAAAATTTTTATACACTCCTAGTATCTCATTGAGGTAAAGAATAACTT
>JXCR01134021.1:230211-279536 GCA_002079205.1 Phalaenopsis hybrid cultivar | reverse complement strand
TATATATATATATATATATATATATATATATATATATATATATATATATATATATATATATATATATATATATATATATATATATATATATATATATATATATATTAAGCTCTCTAAATAGAGTAGACCAATAAACTCTAGATTGTAAAATTTTATGAACAGTTTTATCAATTGCAAAATGACCCTCAAATTCAGAATCATGATATTTTTGAATGATTTCTTCAATTTCTTCATAAGGCGCACGT
The DNA here is from genome assembly GCA_002079205.1 of Phalaenopsis hybrid cultivar. Lineage (NCBI taxonomy): Eukaryota > Viridiplantae > Streptophyta > Magnoliopsida > Asparagales > Orchidaceae > Phalaenopsis > Phalaenopsis hybrid cultivar. Next base: position 279,291 of record JXCR01134021.1, on the reverse strand, counting down.
ATTGACATAACTAAATCTTTAGATTGTTTGTATAAATAAGGGACATCCCAAAGGTAAAATTTTGCATCATAAATAAATTTCTTCTCATATGGCTTTGTCAGTCTATAAGGAAAAACACCACTAACAATGTAGTTCACAATGTCAGCATACCATGGTATTTCTCATTCTTTAACAGTATATAGTTGTTCATCCGGAAAAGTTTCATTAATTTTTCTTTCAAGATCACATGTTTATTTCTATTCCAACCTGGATAAATGATCGGTTATTTAATTAGCAGATCCTTTCCTATCTACTACCAAAAATCAAATTCTTGCATCAGAAGTACCCCTCTAATTAATCTTGATTTTGCATCAAATATTTTATAGTAGAGTGGTATATATGCACAAAACAGTTAGCTCCAAACAAATATAACCTAAACTTATCAAAAGCATAAAAAAATTGCTAATAATTGTCTTTTAGTAGTGATATAATTAATTTGAGCATTAATTATTATTTTACTAGCATAATATATAACTTTAAAATTTTTGTCATATCTCTGCCCTAAAATAGCTCCAATTGCATAATCACTTGAATCACACATTAGCTCAAATAGTTTCTCCCAATTAGGTAAAACAATTATAAAGGAAGAGATTAATTTTTCCTTTAATGTTTCAAAGGTATTAAGGTGCTCTTGATTAAAATCAAATTTTGTATCTTTTTCCAAAAGTTGGCATAAAGGCTTTGCAAATTTTAATAAACCTTTTATATACCACCTGTATAACTTTTAACTCTTCTTACAGTAGTAGGTGGAGGTAGGTTAGCTATAACTTGAATTTTTGTCGAATCTACTTCCACTCCATTTTCTAAAGTTTTATGCCCAAGTACAATTCCTCTTGCAACCATGAATTGACATTTTTCCCAGTTTAATACTATATTCATCTTTTCACATTGTTCTAGAACTTTCTCTAAATGATTTAGACATGCTTCAAATGAAGTTCCAAACACAAAAAATCATCCATAAAGACTTCTATCTCTTTTTCAAATAAATCACTAAAAATTGACATCATGCATCTTTAAAATGTTGCAGGTACATTACATGAACCAAAGGGCATTCGTCAAAAAATAAAAGTACCAAAAGAACTAGTAAATGTTGTCTTTTCTTAATCTTTAAGAGTAATAGGAATTTGATGATAGTCAATATATCCATCTAAAAAGCAAAAATATTTTTGCCCAGCTAGCCTATCCAACATTTGGTCCAAAAAGGTAAAGAAAAGTGATCTTTTCTAATGGTTGAATTTAATTTTCTATAATTAATGCAGATTTGTCAACTAGTGACTTATCTTGTTGGTATTAATTCATTATTCTCATTTGTCACAACAGTCACACCCCCTTTCTTAAGAACGCAGTGAATTGCACTCACCCAAGCAGTTTCTAAAATAGGATATATTATTCCAGCATCTAACCATTTTAAAATTTCTTTCTTAAAAACTTCTTTCATCATAAGGTTTAATATCCTTAAAGGATCAATTTTTTGTTCATGATGTTCTTCCAATAAAATTTTGTGCATAAAAATTGAAGGATTGATTCCTTTGATATCAGCTAACATACATCTAAAGGCTTTCTCATATCTTCTTAAGGTTTCTAACAACTTTTGTTCTTGTGCTTCAGTTTATTATGAGGATACGATAACAGGTAATGTAGACTAATCTCCTAAAAAGGCATATTTTAAATGTGTAAGAAGTGTTTTCATTTATAATTCAGGAGGTTTCAGAATTGAAGAAATAAAATTTTTGTTATTATTCATAGGATCTAACAATTCAAATTGTTCCTGAACATAATCCAATCTTCATTACTCACTTCTATAGATTTATCTTGAATTATATCCTCATCTTCATACTCCAAATGTTCTTCATTTTTCTTTTCAAATGTATCTGTGAAATATTCATTGCTTAAATAATCATTAATATCCATTCTGAAGCATTCACCATCCCTTCCTTTTGTTGGGTATCTCATTAATTTTTCAATATTAAATGTAACTTCTTGATCACTGACTCTCAATGTTAACTCTCCCTTCTGCACATCTATCAAAGCTCTTCCAGTTGCAAGAAAGGTTCTCCCTAAAATGATATGAAATTATTTATGTTCCTCCATATCTAACATTATAAAATCCACAGGAAAGATAAATTTATCAACTTTTACCAAAACATCCATTATAACTTCTTTAGGATATGTATTCGAATGATTAGCTAACTGAAGAGTTTCAATAATAGGTGATATTTCCCCTAAACTCAACCTTCTGAAAATTGATAGAGGCATAATATTAATACTAGCTCCCAAATCACATAAAGCTTTTCCAAAATATCTTTGGTAATAACATAAGGTATAGTAAAACTACCAGGATCTTTAGTTTTTTCAGGAATTTTTTTCAAAATTATTGTTCTACACTCCTCACTAAGTGCAAGAGTCTCATTATCTTAAACTTCATTTTTTTATTAATTATATCCTTCATAAAAATCACAAAGCTTGGCATTTGTTCCAAGACTTCAGCAAATGGAATGTTTATTGTTAATTTCCTGAATGTTTATTGTTAATTTCCTCAATATTTCTAAGAATTTTGTAAATTGGTTATCTATGTTAGGCTGCTTCAATCTTTGAGCAAATAGAGGTGGTGGTCTTTCTACAATAGTTTTCATTGGTTTAATAAGATATTCTGAATTAAGATTAAAATCTTCGCTAAACTATTCATTTTCCACTCCATCTTTCTCAACTTCAATCTCTTTTCAAACTTTTATTTCTAATTCTCTTCCACTTTTCAGTTAAATAGCCTTGATTTGCTATTTATTTTGATCTTTAGGATTAACTTCAACATTACTAGGCAAATTTCCTTGAGGTTTATTGTTAAGTGCAGTAGCAATACAACCAAATTGATCTTCCATGTTTCTAATTGCAGCTCCTTGCCTTTGTAATTGTGCTCCTATTTGTAATATTAATTCTTGCATTAATAATTTCTTTTCCTTACTTCGTGAATCGCTATTAAAACCTAGAGGATAATAAAGTTTATAATTAATGTTCTCCTGATTTGCAAATTTACAGCATTAGAGTTATTATTACTCCAACTGAAATTAGGATGATTTTTCCAACCATGATTATAATAATTTGAATAAGGACTATTAGTTCAATTTTTTATTTCATTTAAATTTTCATATGATGGTTGAGAATCTATCATTTATCATGATGAATTTTCCTCAAGCATAGAATGTGTCTAAGAATAATTCATTTCATATTGATCTATTTTCTTTGATATTAATGCAATTTGGGCAGCCAAAATAGATATTGCATCAAAATCATGAATACTAGCTATTCTTTTTACAGTTACTCTTTCAGAGGGTCATCAAAAATTATTAGTAGTCATCTCTTCAATTAAAGAATATGCTTCATTGAATGGTTTTGACATTAATGAACTACCAGCAGCAGCGTTAATTATAGATCTAAGAGATCAAACTAATCCATTATAAAAAGTTTAAATTATTAACCAATCGGGTAACACATGGTGTGGACACTTCTTAAGTAGATCCTTAAATCATTCCCAAGATTTATAAATTGATTCTCCTTCAAACTGACAAAAAGATGTGTTATTATTTCTAATCTTAGCAATTTTTTATGGTTGGAAATATTTATATAAAAGTTTTTGTGATAATTCTCACCAAGTTCTGATAGATCCAGGTGCTAACAATTTTAACCACATCCTAGCTTTATCCCTTAATGAAAAAGAAAAAAAGTCTGAGTTTGATGGCTTCATTCGACACTCCATTATATTTAAATGTAACACAAAATTCTAGAATATTAGCAATATGTAAGTTAAGATCTTCAGTCAGTGTTCCTCCAAACTGATTATTTTGTACCATTTGGATAATAATAGAATTAAGAAAAAATGAATTAGTAGCTATAGCAGGGTTTTATATACTCAAATGAATTTCATCTGTTGTAGGATTAACATAATCTCTTAAAGGTCTCTCATGATGTTCATTTTCAAATCTAGTATTATTTAAGTTTCTAGCCATTTTTTTCAAATTTTCTAACTCTTTTTGTTATTTTCAAAATTTTCTAATAGTTCTTTCTAACTCTGAATTGTAAGGAAATAAAGCTTTAGATCTTAAACTATGCATGCACAAACTCAATAAGCAATTAAAACAAGCAAACACACTAAAATATAAAAATATTAATTAAACTACAATTTTTCTTAATATAAGTTTTTCAGTTTAAACAAATTCTTCTAAATTATAAAGAAATTTATCGTTATCTCCCCGGCAACGACGCCAAAAACTTGATGTGGGGTTTTTGTGTATGCGTTGTAAATATTTTTCAATACTACAACACACACGGCTGCACAATTAGTAAATTCGTAGATCAATCACAATAAAAATCACTTCAATATAAATAGTTTTATAGTTTAAAATCTATAAACTACGAAACCAAATAATTACGCAAGTATATGTATCGCTCAAGTAATAAAGGACTCTAATGGAGCATTGAGTATCAATCTCACAAGGAGATGGAAATTATAATGGTTATAATGTAAAAAAAATTATTTGAACATAAACAAATAAGAGAAATAAATCTAAAGTAAATTTAATGTATGCTAAATGAAATGTAGCTAAAAGAACTAAGTTAACAAAGCTATTTTCTAAACTTCAAAGTTAAACTTACTAAGACTAAACAAAGTTTTGTAACAAAGAGTTCAAATTTAAGAAAGCATCCTTCCCCTTTACAATGAGCTTATGGTTAATGAAATATTTAAAATCATTTAAAATTATATATATAATGGTATTGTGCCAAATAAGAGTAATCATATTCCTTACCATCTATCGAGTGCATAAAGAACATTGGCTAATTCAGATTTTTGTCCCTAAATCCATGGTTAGGTTGAGAGGATACTAACTTACACTTCTCCAGCCCATGAGAGCTAATAATGTCGGTTTAATTTCTAAGAAACTGGACTAAATTGGGAATTTCAGTCTGTCACCCTAAAATCTCCAATTTTACGTCCATAAGAAAATATTTCCTTATTTATTTACACTCAAGCACATGGACTACATTCTCACCCATGAAAATCAATGTGACTCTTACCTTGTTGTAGAAAGCATAACCCTTTCAGATCTTATGTTTCTCAACAAATGTTAACATTTCAATTGGCCAGTTTGAAAAGTAAATAAATATCAAAGTTCAAATCATCACAATCTATTGACATTTACAACCTTACACAATAATATTAATTCTTCACAAAAACCATATCTAATTGTAAGGATAAGGATAAAGAAGACCACTCTAAATACATGAGAAGGATAAGACAAAACATGGATTATATATATATATATATATATATATATATATATATATATATATATATATATATATATATATATATATATATATATATATATATANTATATATATATATATATATATATATATAAACAAGTTTACAAATCAAAGAAAGGAAAGAGCACAACTTATCTCACACTCCTCTTCAAGAAAAACCCTTGAAGTTATTTTTAAGCACTTTCTCTCTTTACAATCACACTCAATTCTCTATTAGAAATGAAATGAAGAAGAAATCTCTCACCTTCCCTCCTCTCTTACAACTTTAGAAGAGAATCCTCTCCAAAACCTAACTGTTATCTCCAAAACTTCTCACACCACCTTCACACACCACCATAAAGACCTCTCCTTTTTTTAATTAGGATGTCAGCCTTGTCTTCAAAGGAATTCAAAAATCCCTCATTATTCCTAAGAGGCACACCTGTTCACATCAAGAGACAAATCTTTTCATCCAAGAGACATATCTCTTCATTCAAGAGCCTTTCAAAGTGTCTATATGCATTCAACCACTCCATGGGGCGTTTGATTTACTTAAAGCCTTCTAGAACCTCTAAAAAATAGTCAATAACCGCCACAAATTGTCTTAATTTGTCTTTGGTACCTCTGACGCTAGTTTATTTAAGTTTTTTGTTTTTCTCTAGATTCTAGTGCCTCTCGTGGCTCTTCTCTATAAAATGGCGCTATGGCACCAGTATGATGAAAAACTGCTTTTTGACTCCAAATTTCTTTCTTTTTGCACATTTTTGCTCCAAATGCCTAAAATCAATATACCTATAACAAAACATGAAAATAACCTTATTTAAAGTGCAATATAACCAAATTTAAGCATAAAATGTATACATAAAATTGCACATTTTTTGGGGTATCAGTAAACAGTCTCATTCCAACATTCATTTTTTGGAACTCTTCATAAAAAACAACATTTGGTACTCTCAAACCCATACAAGACTTGACTGGCATACACTCTGTGGGCCTTGGATAAATGGTAGTAGCATATGTAACAGTGACAATGGTATCGACATGGCTTCCCAAATAAAATCTGGTAGGAATATAGGCTGGTGATACTTCTGTAGACTTCTGGATGTGATGGACAAGACTATCTTTTTTTAAATCTCATTCTTCATTCGTGATGATACCGCACAACACATTCTCATTAGTAGCTCAACAATAGAAATCCTTCTTTATTGGATAACCTCTCAAAAATGATACAGACTAAGTTGAGGGGAGTAGGTCTTTCCCTCTCCTCACCATGACCATGAGGTGGTGGTAAGGCAGTAGTGATCCTGTGGAGAGTCTCACTCCAGTAGTGTTAGACAACAGATGAAACCTAATCCCTTAGAAAAGAGGAGAGGTCTTACGTACTTCAAGTTCCTCCAGCTGAGGAATCTCTTTAACAGAAGCTAACTTTGCAGCCTGGGCCATAGCAGCCCTCAAAATCATATGGTTACAGTTCCTCTTCAGAGACTTGGTCAGCTGCACAGCTCTCGAACTAGAACCAATCTCAAATACAGAATGTAAAGGGGCAAACACATCAGCTAAATCTTCTTCAAGCAGAATCTCTTTTGCTTTTGCAGACGGGACAACAGGTGCTATAACAGTAAATCTGACAGTGGTAGGTGTGACGACTCTCCTTAGCGTAGAAGTAGCAAATCTAGTGGGTTCAGGAACGATGGACCTGACGGGTGCTAGGGGAGCAACAACTTTCACCTTCTTACAAGAAGGGAATTCTTAGCAATAGCTCAAATTAAATTCAGTGGATGACTCTTTAACATCTGGGGGTAGTAACTTTCAAGACAACAAACGGAGCCTTGTCGAATACTACTTCAAACTCATCAAAATTGGATCCAAACTAAATCATGGGTCTTACCTTGTAGGCCTCTCGATTGGTGGGTAAGTTGCAGGAGAAGGTCAGAGTTGGGGATGACATCGAAGCTATCGCAAAAAAAAAGTTCTGAGGGTTAGCAACGACTTATACCTAGTAACTCTAGTGCAATCACTAAAAATCAACAAATGTCATTCTTTGAACTGGGTACACCTTTCTTATTTTTATTTTATTTTATTTTACTTTTATTTTCATTTTTTGGATTTCAGGGCATATTTTCTACATTTTTTATTTATTGGAGATTTAATGGATTTTATTTAATTTTTAAATTTAAATATAAATTAAGAAAGTGCTTATTCGATATTACTTGCAAAATAGCAGATCAAACTGAAAGAAAAAAAGTGAAAGTAAAATTGAGGACCCATTGCAGAGTTGACTTCACAATGCACCTTGCCTAGGTGAACCTCATTTACCAATATACTTATTTAGGGTCCGACACTACACAAAAAGAAAACCCTAAAGATCCCTGAACCCCCTATATTTAAGGATGGCTAAAAAGACTGTCCTGGAATCAATAAAGAATTGATCGTACTACCAGGAAAGAAATGAGCAAACCATGTCAATGGAAGGATGGTAATCTAGACCATGAGAGACATGGAGACATCACCAATGTATGAAACTAAAAAGCTCTAAATCATAATAAAAAGAAGAGCTATTCCCCTGTAGAGTCGTCATTAGTTGTCGGTCGTCAACACGAAAAAGTTTTTTGGTTTAAAAAGTATTTAATTTTATGTATATTTATATGGTTTTAAAAATATTATTTTAATTTTTAAATCACGAGACCTAACCAATCTCATACATACAATAGTTCAAATAAACGAGCGCAACACAACAAGCCACACATCTTTCCCGGGGGATAGACACGTTACTTGATAGTGAGGCTCTATTAAATAAACTAAAGAATTCATGACATCCATTTGATCTACATAACCTTTTATGTTGACCTAAAAGTTCCCTTATCTAACATAAAAAATTATACAAGGTTTATATTACCTAGGTTCTTAAAGATCCCTAAAAGGACAAGATCCTATAGTTAATTACAACCTAAATGATTAAAGTCATTCAAGAAAGCTCTCAATTTAGATCAAAGGTATTTGTCTTCAAGAATCTCAAAGTTTAGGACTTTCTATGTCGGACGTAGAAACTTTCAAATGGGAAATATTGAATAGGAACAGTTATTTTTGGAATCTAACGAAAGAAAACTAGGGGAATTCACGGATCCTGAGGAGAACCTTAGTGACTTCTCAAGCTATCTTATGATTTGAATTCAATTTAGAGGAAATATTATTAGATGTTTCATCCTACCAATTTTTTTATTTAAGGCTTACACTTGCATAAAAAAAGTCATAAAATTAGCCTGGAAGATAGGAGGGTTTATGTCATAACGAATGACAACCATAGAGCCTAAAGTCATTTAGGGCTTAAAATGCATAACATGGTTATACAAAGGCCTAAAGATAGGTTGAGGGTTTTTGTTGTACTAGTCATATGGCTTGTTATTTGATCCTAAGGAAAGGTTGCTTATGAAGATCTTTCTTGGTCTCTTGAATATATTCTTTTGTATGCCCTCGACATGCTACGCACAGAGTTTGCACTAAGCTCCTTGTCAAAGTGAAAACTCTATGTGAGAGTTTTATAATTTTATAGCTTATATATCAGGTTTATTGTTGTGACTATTTAAGTGTTTCATTTAAGGAAATTTTAATTTAATTAAAGTGACACAGGTTGGGATCCTACAGCTCCATCATTCCGACATCACTATATTCTCTTGAGTTTACTTAGTTTAAGCAAGTTATCAAGCTCATTTAAACCAAAGAACTCTCGTTAGCAACCATAGATTACCTCCTCTGAAAAGTCCTGGTAAACCCTTATGTTTGTTCATTCTTTTGAAAGTGTAGATTTAATTCTGAAAGTGTATTTTTGTTTTTTTTTTCAATTTTTTTGCAAGTAAAGTAAATAAATGCAAGTAGAAAATGTTGTAATGTAACTAGAAAAATTGCAATGCATAAAGTGTAACTGTGTACTTGGGCCTCCGCTGCCACTACATGGTTAGTATCATAAAATGTAATATAATTTGCAGGGAATTTAAATGAATTATAGGAAAATAAAAGAGGAACATTCAATATGAAAAGTTGAAAAGTGAGTTGTAAGAAAACCCGCAGCCACATATGAAAGATCGGGACTAAGTGTAAGGCTTGAGTGAAGGTAAGGGCTCATAGTTGGATTGTGTGTTTCCCGACCTTGAGTGAGAGCTACCAATCCAATAAGTGATACACCTAAAATATATAGTATTTCGGTACACATTTTTATACCTATTTTTTGAGATATTGCGCTTTAATGAAAGGTATTTGTGTGTTTTTTTTTCTTTCAGGTACAATCGAATGGATGAAAAATGATGAAAAGAGTGGAAAAAAATCAAATTTGGAGCAAATATGAAAAGGTGTGAACTTGAACTGAGGCACCTAAGCTCTCAAAACTGGCACTTACGTGCTAGTGAAACAGAGACGGTTGCACCTAAGCGCCCAGTACCCCACACTTAAGTGTTGGAAGTAGTTACTTGATGATTCAATAAATTTGGACGAATTTTTAAAGAGGTTTTTGAAGCAATCCTTGGTGAGAACGTGCAAAATAGTTAATGGACTTGAAAATTCATTCAATTGGCTTTTCAAAGGAGGCAACTTCTAGAAGATTCATTGAATGTGGAAACATTTTGAAGAGACACCAATGCTCCTTTTGGAAAATTATAAAAGAAAACTTGGATTGAGGAAAAAGAGGATCATCATCCATCATCGCCAATTCTATTTCACACGTCGTCGCCATTGCCCATAGCTGATCGTGATTCTCTTTATATATTTTAATGTGATGTATGTGATTATATGTTTAATTTCCTTAATAAAAATAATTATTACTTTGCAATAGAGCTAAAAAATTCATCCCAAGCAAAAGTTAGGTAAATTCTTAACTTTAAAGCAAATAAGAATATAGTTATAATGTTTAAATATGGGATACTGCGCAAGTATATGTATCGTTATCATGTAATATAGGACTTTTTGATTAAGCCCCAAACATCGAACCAATAGGGAAAACTACAACATGTAACTTACAAAATAAAAGATATTAGATAGTAAAATCCTACCTAGCAAAATATGTTTACTTAAACTTTAGATGCTATAATAGGAATGAAAGTTTGATTTTTTTGTAATTTTTAATTATTGAAAATAAAGTAAGCAGCTAACTAACTTAACTAAATATTTGCAAGATGAAGGTAATATAAATAAAATATCTTTTCTTATCATGAATCAGTAGTAAGTATAGAAATTCTATTGTGGAAGTATTTTAATTGTGTTGTGCCAAATAGGAGCAATATATAAAGAACATTGGCTAATATATATCTTGAATAGTCTTGAAGATGGGTTAGGTAAGAAAGATACTAGCTCTCACTCAAGAGTTCTCTCTTCTCCCTCCACCTAGGGGCTAACATCTCATATCAAAACCTAAAACTATAAATCAAATTGGGGGCTTTAGCCTGACACTCTAAAGTCCTCTAACCCTTCAAAGTTTATTTCCCCATTTATTTGCACTCAACCCCATGAATTACATTCTCATTCATGAAATTAAATGTGATTCTTACCATTTGTTGACTAACATAATACCATCTCGGATCTTGCATGTTCTCACAATAGGTATTAACATCCTAATTGGCTAATCAAGAAGTAAATGAAGTACAAGGTTTAAAATCATCACAACTTCTTCCAACATTAAAGAATAATACTTCACACAACTTCCCTCCAGCACTTAATCACTTATCATTTTAAGGAAAAAGATAAAGAAAACTACTCTGAATTCATGGAGAAAACACAACCACACTTGAGTTTGAAAATAGAAATCATGCTCACAAACAAGAAATTAAAATTAAAACCAAAAGTAGTCACAAAGATAAAAACTTATCTCAAATCCTCTCCACCAAATTTCTTGATGTTCCTTTGAATCTCTTCATTCACTTACAAACAAACTAAAACTTAAAATAAAAAGAAAAATAGGCGGCCGTGGCGGCGGCGGCATATGTGGTGGTTGACACTGGATTGGTCTCCCTTATGATCTCCCTCAAGTCTTCTTTTGTAGAAATCCAAGAGGTTCCTTAGTGTCTCTTCAAAATTTGTCCCAATCCAAAGAATCTTCTAGAAGTTGCCTCCTCTCAAAAGCCAATTGAATGAATTTTCGTGTCAAATAAATATTCCTCACGTTTTCACCAAGGGTTGCTTCAAACACCTCTTCAAAATTTCATCCAAACTCAATGAATCATCAAATAACTACTTCTTACGCTTAAGCGTGGGTTACCTAGTGCTTAGGTGTGGCTCTCTCTGTTTAACTGGTGCGTAAGCATTAGTCCTGGGCGCTTAGACGCCTCAGTTCCTTTTTGCACGTTCTTCATTTTTTCTGCAAATTTGATTCGTTTTCACTCCTTTCACCATCTTTCATCCATTTGATTGTACCTAAAATAAAAATGCACAAAAATCCTTTTCATTAAAGAGCAATATCTAAAAAATAGGTATAAAATGTGTACATAAAAACTATATATTTTAGGTGTATCAAAATCCCCCAAACTTAAGATGTTAGTTGTCTTCAAGTGACACTCTAATCCTTTAAAACCAAATAAGTAGATTATGTGAATGAGTTGCTTTAGGATATTCTAAAATTTTGATGTAGAAATATAATAGTCCAATTTAGTGAAAAATTTAGTGAAAGAGACCAACTTAGAGTTTAGAAATTTTCAATGTAAAGAAGTATATGAGTTATTGTCTAGTTTAGAAATATTGTAAATTCTCTAAATATAGAGTTTAGGCATTCTATCTTCTCCACATAAAAATTTTTATTAAGCATAATCTTACTTACTATATTATATCCTTAAGCTTAAGAGTTTCTCAAGTCATATACTTTAAAAAGATCAGATGTGGAACTAATTTTTAATTAGGCACTAATCCTCAAGCTTCTCCTCCCTTTTTCAACTTTCTTTCTTTTCTTTTTATTTTCTTTTTTTTTCCTCGCATGGATTACAATATCTCGATAGGCCTTTAATGATTTTGAATTCTACTCTTCCTTTCTTAAAGCAAAGTTGTTGATATATTTCCTTAACTTAACAATGTAGTAAATGTTTTGAAAATTACTTTCAATAAAAGAAATTTATGTTTTGAAAATAAAAGTCTAATCCTTCTATATTTTTCAAAAATATAATTTCTCTTACTAAAGATAGTTACAAAATATTTATCATTTCCACACTAAAAATTTTTAACTTTAAGTTTTTCTTCATTACTATAGGTTTTAACAAAATTCTCTTACTCATTTCTATATTCAAAATTTTACTTCCCTAATATAACTTCATATACATAATCATTTTTCATCAAATCAAAATCAAATTTATTAAAAGTACATTTGAGAACAAATAAATTTCAAGTTTTTAGAAAATTTTTCATCCCCCCAAAGCTTAAATTTTTTATAAGATAAAACATTTTAGCATTATATATATATATATATATATATATATACAGGAAATATATACAGGAATAAAAACTAAAAATAACATGCTTGTAGGAATTTTTACATCCTAAATATACCAGTACAAAAATAAAAAATAGGAGTAAAAATTAAATTGATCATATTTCAATTTACTTAACATATAGAGATTCATTAGATTTTTATGCAGTGAAGGGTAACATAAAAGCAAACAAGCACACTAACAAACATTCACAACTGCAACATAAAGAAAATTTCTGGTAGTAATTTGAAAATTTTGAACATGAAGCTTTTAAGTGAAAATTAGCAATATTCTAAACCTTCATAAAATTCAAGATAAAATTCAACACTAAGTAAATACACTAAACAATACAGATAACACAATTACTACCATACAAAACAAAATATCTACTCACAAGAACATAAATGCATCACAGCAGTGTCTAACAAAACAGAATATAAACAAAACTAATAGTCTCAACAGATACAACTCAAAACAAAACAACAGTACATTATAACTCTACCACAAAAAGTTCACAACAATACCTAAAAAAAAAAACTAAAGACTCAGTCTAATCATCATCCTCCTCCTCCTCAGCATCACTCTCGTCACTATGTCAAACAGCTGCAGACTCATAAGATGGATACTTTGGATATTGATGGAAAACTACACTCTGGTCACCTCTCATGAGGTTTTCCATACTTGAGTGGAATTTTTTCTCATAATCATTATGTCTCCTCATTAGTCCATCTATATGTTCTACAAATCTTTTTAAGTTTAATACCTTATCAGTAGTATAGTTGATGCTGTCCAATATCCTCTACAATAATTGTGACTAAGAAATCCAGAAATCTGACCTTGTGATATTGAAACACGTGAAGTAGAAGCTCGAGATGTAGAGGTAGTTGAACTACTAGAAAATCGATCTCTCCAGCCAAAAATCAAATGATGTGAATAGCACTTCACATTGACACTAGTAATGGGCTTGAGTGGCTGCAGTATCTCCTCTTAGCTATCAAATCTAACTCTAACCTACTCTCATAATGAAAATATTAAAGATGCAAATTCCAAACCTGCAGTAGTAGCAAAGATGTCATAACTAGTAATAACATCATAAATCAGAGCTCCAATGTCGATGGGCTTGAACTGTTGAATACAATAATTGAAGGTTGCTCTGTCTCAAATCACTTCACAAATGTGGTTTGTAGGCAGCAGACGAGTAGAAATAAAGTAGTGCCACGCCTTTACTGTGGCTTCCAACTTTGAATTGAGGAAGTTGACTCTTCTTTCATTAGTAATTTTTCATAATCCCCTTCCACCAGTCAACAATGAAATAATCTCGTCTAACTCCTCCTCGTAAGGACTATAGTTTGAATAAAAGTATAACGTGCTAGGGGGCAATTGATAAAATTGATTTATTACCTCTGATGATAAAGGTATTATCTTTCCTCTAACCATGACTCCTTCCTCTTCAGCCTCAGGAAGATTTGCATAGAACTCCCAAACAGCAGAAAAAATGGCCACAGAAAAAAAAAAAAAAAAAACAAAATTGCTCCCACTGTTGGCGAACAATCAAATCCTCAATAACTCCACCTAGACTCTTGAAACATCGCTTAGGGATCAATTTTCTTGACCGTAGTGCATCACAGTGTCGATCTTGAGCTCTCAAACTAATAAATTTATTTCAATCAAATTAAGCTTTTCCTTTGCTCCTCTTCATCCTTGGGGCCATTTCTAAAAATCATTCAAAATTCAAAATAAATCCCAAATTCTACTCTAAATCATTAAATTCAACTCTTAAAAGCCTAAACTACCAAATCTATGTATTTTCCATAGATTTTTCTCAAATTATTACCATTAATAGTGATTTTCGGGTATATCCATAATATGCTCAAAATACATTGTAAAAATCAAAAAAATTTACATAGAATTGAAGCTTTTACCTCAAGAGGATCAAATCTAAAAAATTTTTCTTCAAACCACCAATAAATCTTCACTTAAGATGATGCCCTGGCTCTCCAAATCGTGAAAATTGAAGGTAGGGGATGAAGTTGGAGAAAAATGGAGTTTTCGACAAAATTTCACTTTAATAGTTCACAAATTGGTTGACATGAACTGGTGCTTAAGAGTGACTAGTTCGGCGCTTAGGCCCTGCTCTCTCTGTTTAGACTACACTTAAGCGCAGGGTCTTGGCGCTTAGACACCAGTGCACAAATTTTGACATTTTTGGTTTTAAGTAACATGCACTTCTAGCCTAAGTCATCACTCATAAATGGTCTTATAAATCTTTAATATCTATTTTCTTACCTTTCAATTCTCCTTTTCCTCGAGATTCACCAATTTTAACTAATTTGATTGAACACAAAATAACTTGAAATTTCACACAAATAAACACTTATATTAATTCACAAACAATCACAAACATTTTCAATACATAGATTCTCAATCCAAAGAGTCTTGGATGAGAGAGTTCTTAACACAAATACTAAACAATCAAAACATTAAAAACATACTAAACAAACTTAACATTAACAAACAAACACTAAACACACCAACATTAAATAAAGAACTTAACTCCACTCTCCATTCGGTGGAACGAATCTTGGCCTATCATTAGTCTCTCCATCGACATTTGGAATGTAAATGAAATAAAATAGACGGTGATTAATAACTCTGGTTGAGTCTTCTTCAATCCATTTGCTTTTCAAATACATAGCCTTGTCTGCTTCTTCCATAAAACTAGTATGTTAAAATTGCATCTTAAGTTGTTATCCCATATGCTCCATATGTGTGTTAACTTCCATCACTTTCGCTTCAATTGAAGCCATGTCAGCTTCAATTTTAGTGATTTTCTTTGCTATCCCTTTGATACTAACGGCTAGGTTATGCGGGTGGATTTAGTGTGTTAATTTTGTAAATATTTTTCAATATTACAAAATCACACGGCGGATATAATAGCAAATATGCAAATTAATCCCAACAAAAATAATTTCAATGAAAATAGTTTTATCTTTTAACAATCTTTAAGATGTCAAATCCCCTATAAAAATAACACAAGTATAAGTATCACTCAAGTTATAAAGGGCTCTAATGGAGTCTTGGATATCAATCCCACATGGAAGTTGGAAATGCCTATAATAAATTCTTAAGATTATAACGTATACTACAATTTTTAAAATTACAAAAAGTAAAGTGCAAAATTTGAATATTAAATACTAGAGTGAATGCTAATAAAAAGGCTGTTGAAATACAAAATTAATTAAACTAAATTATAAACTTTAAAAAAGTAAACTTACGNTTAATCCCAACAAAAATAATTTCAGTGAAAATAGTTTTATCTTTTAAAAATCTTTAAACTGTCAAATCCCCTATGAAAAAAAAGGCAAGTACACTTATCGCTTAAATAATAACGGGCTCTAATGGAATCCTAGATATCGATCTCATAGAGAAGTTGTAAATGTCTATAAGTAAATTTTTAAGATTCTAAAGTATACTATAAAATCTTTTTTTTTCTTAACTACAATACATAAAGTGTGAAATTTGAATATTAAATACTAGATTGAATGATAATTATAATGAATTTGAAAGAAAAAATTAACTAAACTAAATTATAAACTTTCAAAAGTAAACTTACAAAAACTAACAAAGTTTTTGTGATGGAAAGTTTAAATTTAAGAAAGCATCATTCCCCTTTACAATGAGTATATAGATTGTGAAGAAATTAAAATTATTTAAAAATATATATAAAAACTATTTTGTGCCAAATTGGAGCAATCATTTTCTTTACCCTCTTTCGAGTGCATAAAGNTAATGAATTTGAAAGAAAAAATTAACTAAACTAAATTATAAACTTTCAAAAGTAAACTTACAAAAACTAACATAGTTTTTGTGATGGAAAGTTCAAATTTAAGAAAGCATCATTCCCCTTTACAATGAGTACATGGATTGTAAAGAAATTAAAATCATTTGAAAATATATATAAAAACTATTTTGTGCCAAATTGGAGCAATCATTTTCTTTACCCTTTTTCGAGTGCATAAAGAACATTGACTAATCCAGAGTTTGGTTCCTAATTTTGTAGTTAGGCTGAAAGGATACCAGCTGCCACTCTAGAGCTCCCACTACTCCCTCATCTAAGGGCTAACAATCTTGCATCAGTTTTGAATCAACTGGACCAAATTTGAGATTTTAATTTGTCACCTTAAAATCTCCAATTCTGCATCCAACAAAATATATTTTCTTATTTATTTGCACCTAACTCCATAGATGACATACTCTTCCATGAAATCGAATGCGATTCTCCTCATATTGTAAAAATCATAGCCCTTTCAGAACATATATTTCTCAACACATTTTAACATTTCAATTGTCCAGATCGAAAAGTAAATGATGATCGTAGTTCAAATCGTCACAAATTATTGACATTTAAAACCATATAAAACAAAATCAATTAGTCACAAAACCATATCTCAAAGTAGGGAGAAGGATAAAGAAGACTACTTAGAATTCATGAGAAAGATACGATAAAACACAGATTTCATATATAAAAATAAATTTACAAAATAAATGAAATAAGAGAAATAATTTATCTCACAATCCTTGCCAAGCAAATCCCTAGAACTTCTCTTCAAGCCTTTCTCTCTTTACAAGCACTCTCAATTTCCTCTTAGAAGTGTAATGAAGAAGAAATCTCTCACCTTCTCTCTCTTCTTACAATCCTTGAAGAAAATCTCCAAGCCCTTGAGCTCTCTCTCTCTCTATCTCTTCTTTTTGCCCCCCCTTACACGCCACATTTATTCCTCTTTAAGCCCTAGACTTCCCTCTCTTTTATAAAAAGTTTCCTCCCTCCAAAATTAATTCAAAATTCCCTCCAAATTTCTATTCAAAATTCAACTCTTTTGATTTCAAAAGACATGTCCAATTATCCAAGAGACATATCACTTCATAAAAAAACCTTTCAAAGTGTCTAGATACATTGAATCACTCTAAGGGGTGTTTAGAATAAGTGTCCATTTTGAAATTCATGCAAAATTCATCTCAAACTGCCTTAATCTCAAAAAATCATCTCTAGCGCATCTTGCGTCAGCTCTCTATAAAATGACGCATCTGGCACCAATCTAGGGCACCTTGCGCTAGTTTTCTGAAGACTGCGTTGTTATGGGTTTTAGCACATCTTACGCCAGTCCCTGTATGTTGGCGCATCTTGCGCCAATCTGGTGCATCTTGAGTCAGAATCCCAAAATTTGTTATTTTGGCTGCAAATTTCATCATTTTTGCTACTTTTGCTCCAAATACCTAAAATTGATATACCTGCAACAAAAATATAAAAATAACCTTCTTTAAAGTGAAATATTACCAAAAATAAGCTTAAAATATATACTTAAATCTACATATTATTTTAGTGTATCAAAATCCCCAAACTTAAATGTTACTTATCTCCAAGTGACACTTTTGCTTCATAAAAACATAAGACTTAGGATAGAGATTAACTTATAACTTCTATACTTTAGTTTAATAAATAAAATAGTAAAATTTAAGAAAAATCTTTAATAACTTAGATTCAAACTCTAAGTCTAAGAGTATTTAGTAATCAAATTTAAGATTTCTGAATCTCTATTTATTTCAAGAATAATTACAATTTATCACATCATGGATACTTAGAATATTCATATGAAAAATAACTTCATAAATACATTACTAATAATGCTACTAATACTCCAATATAAGTTTAGAAAATACAATAAATCCAATTCCTTAAGTTGATTCAAGTGAAGCCAATTTTTGATTAGGCATCTCCTCAAGCTTCTCCTCACATTTTCTTTTCTTTTCTTTTCTTTTCTTTTTTCCTTTTTTTTTTTTACTTTAGGACCTTTTCAATTCATTCTTTTCTGTTTCTTTTTCAAGTGAGGATTATTATATCTGGATAACCTTTAATTGTAGGAAATTTCACATTGTATTCACGCCTAAGATATTTAATCATAGCTTCCTTAAAATCTATATCATGTTGAACTCTCCTCTACTTGTACTAATTGTTATAAGAATTTTTTGCTCTAATTTCTCTAATCTGATTATGCATATTAACTATATCCAATTGTTGAATCATGAGCTACTACATAATATTCTCAAGTGATGCAAAGCGAGATGTAGATTCCCCTGCAACTGATGTAGAGGGTCTAACACTACCTCCACTCCTGACCTCAATAAATGTTTTAACTCTTTGAATCGTATGCTTCCCAATAGGATTTTATGGTTGTAATCTTTCCTCATTTCTATGGGACTCTACTCCTGATAGCTCACATAGAGTGAAAATCATGGCAGGTTAACTCAAACCACTAGCTGTAGAGCTCTTAACTATGCTCCGAGCATGATGAATTATGAGAGCACCAACATTTATTTCTTTCATGTTTTGAATGCAATATTTTAATACAACTCTATCATTTGTTACATCAACCAGATGATTTGTGGGCAGTAATTTAGCAGAGATGAAGTGGTGTCATACCTTTGACTGAATAGTCAACAAGAAGCGGAGAAGTTAACTTTCTTATTATTTTTAATTCTCCAATCTCCTCTTCCTTCAGTCTGATTGGCAATCACCTCATCTAGTGAAGAATCAATCATCACGAATGCAACGTATTCATCATGAAATACATTTCTCAGCCCATAAAAAGCCTTGATCCTTTCTCCAGAAGATTTAACTTGCTTACCCCTTACAAGGATGTGACTGTTAGCAGCGAACCTCAAGTTGACATAAAACTCTCGAATCATAGTACAATTGTTGCTGCAATGAAGTAATAAAACCTTTCCCAATTTCTAACAATGATCAACCTCTCGATCTCGCCACCTGGGTTAGCAAATGCCTGTTATTGGATCAATCTTCTTGATTCTATTTGAGTGTTATAACTGTGTTGGGCCTTGAAATTGACAAATCTTCGTGTATCAAAATCATCTGACGGCCTTCCTCTATTCACTCATGGAGCCATTGGAAGTTCTATGAAATTCCAAATAAATTCCAAATAAATTACAAAATAAAAAATCTAACTCCCCAAGTAAGTTAAATTACAAAATAAAAAATCTAACTCCCCAAGTAAGATTACTTAGTAAGAAACTCTTCACCACAAATTTTCTTAAAGCTTTTTCTTCAAAAATCCCAAATTTTGGATTTTTCATAATGTAAGAAAAATCCATGTTGAAAATAAAAAAATTTCTAAGTTAAAGCAAAGCTCTTACCAAGAGAAGATGAAATCTAAGATTTTTGGCCTCCAAAATCTTCTCTCTCGCGCTCAATGTGAAGCCCTAGGTCTAGGTTTAGAGGTAGGAGATGACCCAAGCAGTAAAAATAGAGTTCTACTGTGTGATTTCGCGGTTTTTTAGGCAATCTCATGTTTTTGGCAATTTGGCGCATCTTGCGCCAACTCTCTTTTCTTGCGCCAATGCCTTGGTTTCTCTAGACTTCGTTTTCTATGAAAATCTGCAGCGCACTGCTTTACATCTACCATTAATTAACTCAAATGAACTTTTATAATCATAATCAAACATTACTCTAACACTTCACAAACAACNCCTTGCCTGAGGGCTAACAATCTCATATTAGTTTCCAATCAATTGAACCAAATTGAAGATTTTAATTTGTCACATTAAAATCTCCAATTCTGCATCCAACAAAATATATTTTCCTATTTATTTGCACCTAACTCCATAGATGACATACTCTTTCATGAAATCGAATGCGATTCTCCCCATATTGTAAAAATTATAGCCCTTTCAGAACATATATTTCTCAACACATTTTAACATTTCAATTGTCCAGATCGAAAAGTAAATGATGATTGTAGTTCAAATCGTCACAAATTATTGACATTTAAAATATAAAAAAAATCAATTAGTCACAAAACCATATCTCAAAGTAGGGAGAAGGATAAAGAAGGCTACTTAGAATTCATGAGAAGGATACGATAAAATACAGATTTCATATATAAAAATAAATTTACAAAATAAAAGAAATAAAAGAAACAATTTATCTCACAATCCTTGCCAAGCAAATCCCTAGAAGTTCTCTTCAAGCCTTTCTGTCTTTACAAGCACTCTCAATTCCCTCTTAGAAGTGTAATAAAGAAGAAATCTCTCACCTTCTCTCTCTTCTTACAATCCTTGAAGAAAATCTCCAAGCCCTTGAGCTGTCTCTCTCTCTCTCTATCTCTTCTTTTCGCCCCCCTTACACGCCACATTTATTCCTCTTTAAGCCCTAGACTTCCCTCTCTTTTATAAAAATTTTCCTCCCTCCAAAATGAATTCAAAATTCCCTCCAAATTTCTATTCAAAATTCAACTTTTTTGAATTCAAAAGACATGTCCAATTATCCAAGAGACATCACTTCATAAAAAAACCTTTCAAAGTGTCTAGATACATTGAATCACTCTAAGGGGTGTTTAGAATAAATGTCCATTTTGAAATTCATGCAAAATTCATCTCGAACTGCCTTAATCTCAAAAAATCATCTCTAGCGCATCTTGCGTCATCTCTCTATCAAACGGCGCATCTGGCACCAATCTAGGGCACCTTGCGCTAGTTTTCTGAAGACTGCGTTGTTATGGGTTTTAGCACATCTTACGCCAGTCCTCTGTATGTTGGTGCATCTTGCGCCAATCTGGTGCATCGTGAGTCAGAATCCCAAAATTTGTTATTTTTGCTCCAAATTTCATCATTTTTGCTACTTTTGCTCCAAATACCTAAAATTGATATAACTGCAACAAAAATATAAAAATACCCTTCTTTAAAATGAAATATTACCAAAAATAAGCTTAAAATATATATTTAAATCTACATATTATTTTAGTGTATCAAAATCCCCAAACTTAAATGTTACTTATCTCCAAGTGACACTTTTACTTCATAAAAACATAAGACTTAGGATAGAGATTAACTTATAACTTCTATACTTCAGTTTAATAAATAAAATAGTAAAATTTAAGAAAAATCTTTAATAACTTAGATTTAAACTCTAAGTCTAAGAGTATTTAGTAATCAAATTTAAGATTTCTGAATCTCTATTTACTTCAAGAATAATTGCAATTTATCACATCATGGTTACTTAGAATATTCATATGAAAAAGAACTTCATGAAAACATTACTAATAATGCTATTAATACTCTAATATAAGTTTAGAAAATACAATAAAGCCTTTTCCTTAAGTTGATTCAAGTGAAGCCAATTTTTTATTAGGCATCTCCTCAAGCTTCTCCTCACATTTTTTTTTCTTTTCTTTTCTTTTCTTTTTTCCTTTTTTTTTTACTTTAGGATCTTTTCAATTCGTTCTTTTCTGTTTCTTTTTCAAGTGAGGATTATTATATCTGGATAACCTTTAATTGTAGGAAATTTCACATTGTATTCACGCCTAAGATATATAATCATAGCTTCCTTAAAATCTATATCATGCTGAACTCTCCTCTACTTATACTAATCGTTATAAGCATTTTTTGCTCTAATTTCTCTAATCTGATTATGCATATTAACTATATCCAATTTTTGAATCATGAGCTACTCCATAATATTCTCAAGTGATGCAGAGCGAGATGTAGATTCCCCTGCAGCTGATGTAGAGGGTCTAACAC
Source organism: Phalaenopsis hybrid cultivar (assembly GCA_002079205.1). Classification (NCBI taxonomy): domain Eukaryota; kingdom Viridiplantae; phylum Streptophyta; class Magnoliopsida; order Asparagales; family Orchidaceae; genus Phalaenopsis; species Phalaenopsis hybrid cultivar. Next base: position 256,930 of record JXCR01134021.1, on the reverse strand, counting down.
TACCTCCACTCCTGACCTCAATAAATGATTCAACTCTTTGAATCGTATGCTTCCCAATAGGATTTTATGGTTGTAATCTTTCCTCATTTCTATGGGACTCTACTCCTGATAGCTCACATAGAGTGAAAATCATGGCAGGTTAACTCAAACCACTAGCTGTAGAGCTCTTAACTATGCTCCGAGCATGATGAATTATGAGAGCACCAACATTTATTTCTTTCATGTTTTGAATGCAATATTTTAATACAACTCTATCATTTGTTACATCAACCAGATGATTTGTGGGCAGTAATTTAGCAGAGATGAAGTGGTGTCATACCTTTGACTGAATAGTCAACAGGAAGTGGAGAAGTTAACTTTCTTATTATTTTTAATTCTCCAATCTCCTCTTCCATCAGTCTGATTGGCAATCACCTCATCTAGTGAAGAATCAATAATCACAAATGCAATGTATTCATCATGAAATACATTTCTCAGCCCATAAAAAGCCTTGATCCTTTCTCCAGAAAATTCAACTTGCTTACCCCTTACAAGGATGTGACTGTTAACAGCGAACCTCAAGTTGACATAAAACTCCCGAATCATAGTACAATTGTTGCTGCAGTGAAGTAATAAAACCTTTCCCAGTTTCTAGCAATGATCAACCTCTTGATCTCGCCACCCGGGTTAGCAAATGCCTGTTATTGGATCAATCTTCTTGATTCTATTTGAGTGTTATAACTGTGTTGGGCCTTGAAATTGACAAATCTTCGTGTATCAAAATCATCTGACGACCTTCCTCTATTCACTCATGGAGCCATTGGAAGTTCTATGAAATTCCAAATAAATTCCAAATAAATTACAAAATCAAAAATCTAACTCCCCAAGTAAGTTAAATTACAAAATAAAAAATCTAACTCCCCAAGTAAGATTACTTAGTAAGAAACTCTTCACCACAAATTTTCTTCAAGCTTTTTCTTCAAAAATCCCAAATTTTGGATTTTTCATAATGTAAGAAAAAATCCATGTTGAAAATAAAAAAAATTTCTAAGTTAAAGCGAAGCTCTTACCAAGAGAAGATGAAATCTATGATTTTTGGCCTCCAAAATCTTCTCTCCCGCGCTCAATGTGAAGCCCTAGGTCTAGGTTTAGAAGTAGGAGATGACCCAAGCAGTAAAAATAGAGTTCTACTGTGTGATTTTGCGGTTTTGTAGGCAATCTCATGTTTTTGGCAATTTGGCGCGTCTTGCGCCAACTCTGTATTCTTGCGCCAATGCCTTGGTTTCTCTAGACTTCGTTTTCTATAAAAATCTGCAGCGCACTGCTTTACATCTACCATTAATTAAATCAAATGAACTTTTATAATAATAATTAAACATTACTCTAACACTTCACAAACAGGACAAAACTCACTTTTATATATTAAATCTGCGCTATTACAAATTAACATTTTTCAAGCCAACAAACCTCTAATTCAGTGTCTAAAGAAAACCAAAACATCCTAACACTGAAATCTAAACATCTAAAGACCAAACTCAAACATAGATAGAGTTTAACAATAAAAGTAAATGTAATCCAACATAACAAAATAACTAAAACAAGCAGTAATTGACAAAACATTTTGTGCATAAATTAAGTTCAAACATCTTCTTCACTCTCATCTTTTTGCATATCTACCATAGATTAGTAGTGCACATACAAGTTGTAGAAGGGTCGATAAGGAAACTCATCAGTTGAATCCTCCCCAATCCAAGCATGTTTCTTGAATATATGTACCAAACCATCTTCAATACACTAGAATGTTCAAAATATTCCTTCAATCTCTAATTCAGATGATCCAACATTTCAGAAATATTCCCAATTACATGCATATGATTTTGCATCTATTTTTCTATCTTCTTAATTCTTTTCAATAGTGCGTTCAAACTGAAGTAAGACTAAATAGGTGATGAATTTTGGTTAGCTTGATCCATCAGTACATTCATATCATTCTCATCTCTCATTCTAATACAGTTGCAATAGACTTCTGGATCCATCGGCTTCCAAGGAAGAAGAACTTTTTTCCAACTCTCATAAGGTACTTGTGATTGCCTACATAGTAGGAAAATAGTGTCCAGTAGCAGATCCATTGACAATCAAACCTAAAGCCAATTTCACAATTATTGCTCCAATGTCAACAAATTTTCCAGTTTACATACAGTAGTTCAGAATAACACTCTTCTTAGTTATCTTACTAATTTTCGTAGTAGGAAGTAATCTCGATGCAATAAAGAAGTGTCATGAATTAGAAGAAGTATTTAAAAATGATGAAGAAAAACTTACATTTACATCATCTGGCCTCCCAATTTGCATCTTCATCCGTAAGGTAACAATAGAGCTCATTCATATTATCTATCGTAAGGGTAAAATTTGCGTAGTGGCAAACAAGAACATTTTCAATCATAAACTTCTGGTTTATTGTTGAAGGAGTGAATTGCACAAACTTGCCCCACACATAGACAATTTATTGGTTGGTTCCATGTAGATTTGTATATATTACTCTCACTACAGAGACAACTACTGAGGTAGTAGTGTAACAAAGCACTTCCCAGCATATCTGCGCAATAATCTCTTCCACTCGAGTATTCGGTGTGTTGAATCATTGATTCACAAACCGCCTTTCTTTGATTAGCCTCTTCTTCACTAGAACTCGATCATGCAACTTCTATGCATCGAAACTGATGAACTTTCTGGTTGAAACTTCCAAATATAGTGGAATTTTTAGAGTGGAACGACATTGGAATTGAAATATAGTCCCTCGTCCCTCATTTTTCCCCCTAAAATGGACTTTAGAATTAGTTTTTGGGAGTTATAAAGAGAAGAACCCACCAAAAATCAACTTTTGAAATGTTATAAGTCATTCTGATCGCCACGGTGCACCATGCGCCGATTCTGGAGCTGTTGACCTCACTTTTAGTTGAGGTCTAGTTTCTTCTTTAGCAGCCTAGGGTTTAGCCATAGAACTTTACTATTGACTATTCCTAGAGGACTAGAGAAGAAACCCTCACCCTTAGAAACTCTAAACTCTTCCTTGCTTAACTTGAAGTTCAACATATTGGTCCTAACCTTTAGCACTTAGTTGGTAGGGCCAATATTGGGGAGTTCGAGGGGAGTCCCCATAGGATTGTTTGGCCTTAGGGTCAACCCTCTAGGTTTTCGCCTTAATCTGGTGCAAACACTGTCACTCACTTGCACATTACATACCACTCACAACCCTGAACCCAAACTTGTTGACTTTGATCCCTTGATCTTTTGGGAGACTCATGTAGATGGTCCCCTAAACTCACTAGCCCTATGCTAGGGTTTAGATAAGACCAGTACATAGAGGACCCAAATGAAGACTCCATTGGTGCATAGCTCAAATAGGGTGGTTGGCACCTCAATATCACCAAAATACCCAACTTAGCCTTTTGCTCCCTAAATCTACCCAATTTTTCAAAACACCCCCAAACCTTAAGTTTGACCAAGATTCCCAAATTCACCCAAAATAACCATATTTGTTCAAAAATAATTTCAAACCATTCGAAACCACCCAAATTGCACAAAACCTCCTCAAATTTCCAAAATTATCAAAATACCCCCTTGGTGGCCCAAACTTTCCCAAAACACCCAAAATCATTTCAAATGTCCCCAATACTAATATAGACTCTTCAACTGAACCTAATTTGGCCAATTTGACCAACTTTGACTAAAAACCCCAAATTGCCCTTAATGGTCCAATTACCCTAATTCACCCCAAATGTCCACCAAATTGGTTCCAATTTTCCCCAATTTCAATTCTAAACTCAAATTCATCATGACTAAAATCAATTAAAATCAAATTCAAATCCAATTGACTCACATTGTGAACCCAATTTCAATCCAAACTAAAATCCCTAATTTTGACCATATGGCCTAATCTCACCCAATTGAACCCTATAGCCCACTCACTTGCTCCAGTTTGAATCTCAAACCATTTATAACATTCCTACACACTAAATTGAACCCTCAATTTATCTTGTTCAAGCTTCAATTTCACTCAATTTCAACCCAACAAAATTCCCAAATTTGCCCCAATTTATCCATGTGCCTGAATTCCACCAAATTGAATGTCCTAACCCAAAAATTGACATCAAATTAATGTTAAGAACTCTTCATAACATCCCCCCTAGAGAATTTTGAACCCTCAATTTGGACTTAGCCCAACTCTAGCCTAACCTAAACCCAAGTCTAACCCAACATCCCTAAATTGATCATATGCCTAATTTCCTTCAAATTGAACCATCAAATCAATTCAAAACCACTCCAAAAATTTTCTAAACTCTTTATGACAGTCATTTACACCAAGTTGCTTAATAAATTGAGTCCAATGTCATGGCTAGCCTAACCTAGACCCAACTTCAAGCCAATTTGACCCAAATTGAACCCATGCACCAAAATTGACCAAGCCATGCCAAATTGATCAAGCCAAAGTTTCTACAGCCATCCAACACACCCTAGTGACCAAGCTAGACTCACTTAGCCCACCCTAGAGGAGCTATGGACCNCCTAACCTAGACCCAACTTCAAGCCAATTTGACCCAAATTGAACCCATGCACCAAAATTGACAAAGCCATGCCAAATTGATCAAGCCAAAGTTTCTACAACCATCCAGTACACCCTAGTGACCAGACTAGACTCACTTAGCCCACCGTAGAGGAGCTATGGACTGATGTTCCCTTAATTTAAGGGATTTCATCCCATTTTTGGCCTAATCTTGAAATATCTTTTCTATCATGCCATACCATTAGGGTTAGCCACCCCCTGACGTCCCAGAGCCAAGAAATGACTAAACCTTTGCTAGCCACCACCTCAGCCACCAAAAACAGTCAACTCAAGGGAACCCCCATTGGCCAAAACCCAAATTTAAACTCACCTGAGCTAGCTAGNATCTTTTCTATCATGCCATACCATTAGGGTTAGCCACCCCCTGACGTCCCAGAGCCAAGAAATGACTAAACCGTTGCTAGCCACCACCTCAGCCACCAAAAACAGTCAACTCAAGGGAACCCCTATTGGCCAAAACCCAAATTTAAACTCAGCTGAGCTAGCTAAGTCTGATTGGCCACTAGGGCTCTTCATCCCTCCACCTAAGCACTATTTTACACCCATCAATTGCCCCTGGTGGCCACCCCAAGCTCCTTTATTTAAACAACCCCCTTCATGGCCAAAGGCAAGAGCATCAAAATCCTTGGGGAAACTTTTCCAAAACCTCACCAGAGACTCTCCAAGAACTCCTTAGATCAAGCCCACCACTTTCCCCCTCTGGTTCCCCTTGTGAGAGCCCAATTTTGAGCTCAAAATTTCAGCTCAAACCAGAACAANTCCTCTATTTAAACAACCCCCTTCATGGCCAAAGGCAAGAGCATCAAAATCCTTGGGGAAACTTTTCCAAAATCTCACCAGAGACTCTCCAAGAACTCCTTAGATCAAGCCCACCACGGTCCCCCTCTGGTTCCCCTTGTGAGAGCCCAATTTTGAGCTCAAAATTTTAGCTCAAACCAGGACAGATTCCTCTAAACCTCCACAGTCCACTAAACTTTAATTAAATGTGCCCACACCATCACCAGAGCAAGTGGAGTCGATTCCCCACAAAAGCTCCATCCTAAAAAGCATCTAACATAGCTCTAGATTAACACCTGAAATCGAGCTTGATCAAAATCATAGCTAGACAATTCACCGCTGCTTGAGAACTCATTTGGAGGTTTTTTGGGTCCATCCGAAGCTACTACAACTATCTGATATAGGCCTCCCCTCTCAGACAATGTTATTGAGCCTCAACCCTAAACGAAGCTTATTTTGATTCTTCATGTGTAATGGCTTGATTTCATGCTTAATTAATTGTATGGATAGACGCGTCTTGAGTAGATGAAGGTTTAAAAATAAAACTCATGCGATTTGGTTGAGTCTAGATGAAGATCTTAAGTTTTTAAGGTGAATGGTTCTCGGGTTTGGACACTTGGGGATGATGATGGAGAGCTGTCTGATTGTACGTTTATTCAATGGACGAAGGAGATCAAGCCGATCGAACTCTTGGTACGTGAACCGCGGACCGTGTGACAGTTGATGTGTCTGGTGGCATCAAATGGCTGAGCGTCGCCTATAAGGCTTGGAGCGGATGAGGTTGACGCAACGACTGAGCTGGATAAGANAAAGCATCTAACATAGCTCTAGATTAACACCTGAAATCGAGCTTGATCAAAATCATAGCTAGACAATTCACCACTGATGGAGAACTCATTTGGAGGTTTTTTGGGTCCATCCGAAGCTACTACAACCATCTGATTGAGGCCTCCCCTCTCAGACAAAGTTATTGAGCCTCAACCCTAAACCAAGCTTATTTTGATTCTTCATGTGTAATGGCTTGATTTCATGCTTAATTAATTGTATGGATAGACGCGTCTTGAGTAGATGAAGGTTTAAAAATAAAACCCATGCAATTTGGTTGAGTCTAGATGAAGATCTTAAGGTTTTAAGGTGAATGGTTCTCGGGTTTGGACACTTGGGGATGATGATGGAGAGCCATATGATTGTACATTTATTCGATGGACGAAGGAGATCAAGCCGATCGAACTCTTGGTACGTGAACCGCGGACCGCGTGACAGTTGATGTGTCTGGTGGCATCAAATGGCTGAGCGTCGCCTATAAGGCTTGGAGCGAACGAGGTTGATGCAACGACTGAGCTGGATAAGTAGAAAATTAGGGATTTCTGATTTATTTTAATTGCAGAAATTTGAAAAATCATATCTTTGTGTAGAGAAATTATAAAAATAAAATAAAAATACCCTCTTACTCAGTGAATAGATGTTAATAACATTGACTAAAAATAAAAATTATATGTTGACTCTCTGATTTTTTTATGAATTAAATACTCTCTAGAGTATTTTAATTCATTATGATCAAGCATTGCTCACCATGGCTTGAAATTTTTAGGGTTCATTCTCGATGACAAGGGCTATGTTCTCTAATTTTTCTAAGGTCAGAGAGCATCTTTGTGCTTCTAAGCCTAATTCTCAAGTTAGGATGGATATTTTAGTGTATTTTAATTATGTAAATTAAAATACCACTTGAAAAATTATGAGAATAATTTTAGTATGTTTCTCCTGGTGAGGGAAGCTTAGGGAAAATGTCATGATAATGTGAACAATTTTATAAATTTCTACATTTGATTAAGTGCATNTGTATTTTAATTATGTAAATTAAAATACCACTTGAAAAATTATGAGAATAATTTTAGTATGTTTCTCCTGGTCAGGGAAGCTTAGGGAAAATGTCATGATAGTTTGAAAAATTTTATAAATTTCTACATTTGATTAAGTGCAGAGATCTTGTAATAATTTATGTAAATTAAATATTAATAAAAAATAAACAAAATCAATTCCACATTATCTGTAAAAATCATGGTTACACCGTGTAAAAATTTGAAAATTATTTGATTAAGTTTAAGCATTAAAGTTGATTTTCTAAGAAAACATTGTCTTTTTGCACAAAAATAATTATATTAAATTAAATACACTTAGGAAAATCATGAAAAGTGGTTTTCTAAGTTCTTTGTGATTAGGAGCACTTAGGAAAAATAAAAATTATTTTTGATAAAATACTTTATTTTTGAGCTCTCTTTTGAATTAAAAATAATTAAAATAATTAAAAAATTCTANTAATAATTTATGTAAATTAAATATTAATAAAAAATAAACAAAATCAATTCCACATTATCTGTAAAAATCATGTTTACACCGTGTAAAAATTTGAAAATTATTTAATTAAGTTTAAGCATTAAAGTTAATTTTCTAATAACACATTGTCTTTTTGCACAAAAATAATTATATTAAATTAAATACACTTAGGAAAATCATGAAAAGTGGTTTTCTAAGTTCCTTGTGATTAGGAGCACTTAAGAAAAATAAAAATTATTTTTGATAAAATACTTTATTTTTGAGCTGTCTTTTGAATTAAAAATAATTAAAATAATTAAAAAATTCTAAAAAAACAAAAATATTTCAAAATATTCTTAATTGTTCCTTGATTGCTTGGGGCTCATTAAATTATTTTTCCCAATTTTTCTAAGTTGAAAATAAATTTCTAAAGGCATAAAAATATATTTCCCTTATTTTTTCATTAAAATAATTATAATAAATAAATTTAAAATCATAAAAATATAAAATTTTTTTCTTTGAGTTCTTTTGACTCAGAGAAGTTTAATAAAAATATAAAAACTAACATTTTCTATTTAATTAAATCACTGAAAATTATTAAATAATTATAAAATTAAATTAAAATTTTGATTAAAAAAATCATGGTATTATTCCTAAGTGTTTTCTCTGACATAAGGGACCTCTAATACTTTTCTCATAACCAAAAACTTCACTTTGATCATTAAAAATTNTAAAAATATATTTCCCTTATTTTTTCATTAAAATAATTATAATAAATAAATTTAAAATCATAAAAATATAAAATTTTTTTCTTTGAGTTCTTTTGACTCAGAGAAGTTTAATAAAAATATAAAAACTAACATTTTCTATTTAATTAAATCACTGAAAATTATTAAATAATTATAAAATTAAATTAAAATTTTGATTAAAAAAATCATGGTATTATTCCTAAGTGTTTTCTCTGACATAAGGGACCTCTAACACTTTTCTCATAACCAAAAGGNAAAATCATAAAAATATAAAATTTATTTCTTTGAGTTCTTTGGACTCAGAGAGGTTTAATAAAAATATAAAAACTAACATTTTCTATTTAATTAAATCACTAAAAATTATTAAATAATTATAAAATTAAATTAAAATTTTGATTAAAAAAATCATGGTATTATTCCTAAGTGTTTTCTCTCACATAAGGGACCTCTAATACTTTTCTCGTAACCAAAAGCTTCACTTTGATCATTTAAATAAAAAAAGAAAAATCTTATTTTCTAAGTTAAAATAATTATTTAAATTAAAATCTAAAAAACCACATTTTTCTCCTCTCATATTTTAATTACCCTATGGTAGAGTACTCTAAAAATCTCTTAAATCACTTGAATTATGCTTCATGAATTATGAGTTTAAGAGCCCCAAGGGTAAAGTGGTCATTTTAGGCTTTTGGTCCATAAAAATTTAAGATTAATCAAAGGGGAAATGGGCAATTTTGATCCTAATTTAACATGTTTGGATAATTGAAACATAATAGGTAAGAGGTAGAAACCAACTTGCTACCTTCCAATGATAAGAATAAAATTACAACTTCTTAAATTATCAGATTTGAAAGTTGATCAAAATCAAATGATTCTCAAGTGATGGGCTTAAATTAGGAAGAGGATGTTCCATTTATGATTAAGTCCAAAATTTATAAATGATCTGACTNCTTAAATTATCAGATTTGAAAGTTGATCAAAATCAAATGATTCTCAAGTGATGGGCTTAAATTAGGAAGAGGGTGTTCCATTTATGATTAAGTCCAAAATTTATAAATGATCTGACGTCTTTTAACCAGAATCCATATCACCTAAATTAAAATTCTAACATTTGTCAAATCTTTCTTCCATTAGATTCATTAAGGGGCTTGGTAGTGATCTAGGCTCGATTTTAAAACCTTTTTTTATGGGATTTAGAAAATAATGTGTTGATGATTAACACCATCAAGCCCAACTTTAGTGGTGGGTATCAAATCCTTAATGATTGAAACTTGCCTTAGGGGCATTCACCCACATAACTTTTAAGTAAAATATCAACTGATTAATTGAGTAACCTGCCCTTGGAATGATTAAAATGTCAAAGTTCACCGAGTAATGTGGTAATTGTAATTTGGCCTAGGATGATTAATGGAACAATATGATAAGTTCAGAATGAACTCAAATATTTTAAGAGATCTGGAGTCATCCCCTGAATACTTTAAAACCTCTTGAATATTCTGAAGGACAATTTAGACTTGCTATTGTCGGCACTATTTTTGGTGTGGGGTTTGCCCGTAAGAAGCTGACGGTCATCGGAATTGAAATCCCGTTGCCCGCTTCGGAAGGACATGAAGCTGTCGGTCATCGGAATTGAAATCCCGTTGCCCGCTTCGGAAGGACGCTTTAAGTTTATTTGAAAAAGATGAAGTCAAACTGACCCCATAATTTTCATAGTTTAAATGAAAGAGCACTTTATCTCAAATCATGTATCTATCCCGGGTCATCGGAATTGAAATCCCGTTGCCCGCTTCGGAAGGACATTTTAAAAAAAAAATTTAATTTTGAAAAAAGATGAAGTCAAACTGACCCCATAATTTTCATAGTTTAAATGAAAGAGTGCTTTACCTANTTGATGATTAACACCATCAAGCCCAACTTTAGTGGTGGGTATCAAATCTTTAATGATTGAAACTTGCCTTAGGGGCATTCACCCACACAACTTTTAAGTAAGATATCAACTGATTAATTAAGTAACCTGCCCTTGGAATGATTAAAATGTCAAAGTTCACCGAGTAATGTGGTAATTGTAATTTGGCCTAGGATGATTAATGGAACAATATGATAAGTTCAGAATGAACTCAAATATTTTAAGAGATCTGGAGTCATCCCCTGAATACTTTGAAACCTCTTGAATATTATGAAGGACAATTTAGACTTGCTATATTTTGTTCTAGAATCACCCATTAAAATCTTTCGGGATTCAATAAGTCATAACTTGAGATTTGTTAGATACACCTTCAATTACTCTTGTTTTAGTTTTTGTGTAATATTAAAACTATCTAGTTGAGTACTGTTCTTTACTTGCAAACCAAAACAACCTTTCAAAAATTAATCAACATTTTCAAAAAATAAAAATTTTTTTTTCCAAGGTAACCATAAATCCTTTGAAATTTCACTAAATTTAAAATTTCCTTTTGAACTTACAGGAGTCCCTCGGAGGAGGTAACCCACAGTTACTAAAGAGATCACTTCAATTTAAATGAGTTTCATAACTCGTTTAAGCTAAGTAAGTTTAAAAGAAAATAGTGATACCAGAATGAGGGAACCGTGAGATCTTAATCGGTGTCATTCTAATCAACTTTAACCCCCCTATAATATTTAAATAACCATGACCTTAGGAAACACTTGATTTGACATCAGAACTTGACACATTAGAAAACTTGACCTATGAACCAGATACTTCTCCTAATCTCTACAATTTGACACTTCAAGAACTTAAACTCGCCATAATGAGGAGCTTGGAGCTAGCATTGTGGATAGCATGGCCATGTTCAACTTAAAAACATGTCTACACTAGCTAAACCATTCCTTAGAATTAAATAACCAAGCCGTAAGATTTTGAGGTTGTCCACCTAGTGCGACATAAATCCTCAACTTATCTTTAGGCATTTGTATAGCTCTTCTATACAATTTAAGCCCTAACCTATTTTAGGATTCTGAGGTTGTCATTTTTTACGACCTAAATCCTCACATCTTCTAGGCTATTTTAGGATTCTGGTCACAGATCCTATGTAAGCCCTAATTAATAAAATTGGCAAGATGAAACTTGTAAATATTTCTCATTAGGATCTGTGACATCCCCTAGTTCTTCTTTCTTTGGATCCAAAAATAAAATGTTACAAATTTGAGTCATTCCCATTTCACACTTCTTTGTCTAATCTCGTTGAAAAGTCTTATTACTTGAACTTCTTGAAGATAATATTCCTTAATTCTTATCGAGAGTTTTCTTAGGTGACTTTCGTTATCTAAGATGTAATTAACTATAGGGGCTTGCTCTTATAGGAAGCTTTTCTAAACCCAGCTTAATATAAACCTTATTTAATTTTTCATATTAAATAGGGGAACTAGTCAAATTATAACAAAATGGTTTTGCAGACCAAACAAATGTTATACATTTCATAATTTATTTAATTGAGCTTCATCATCAAGCGATGTGCCTATCTTTCGAGATGGATACATAGTGTAAGGTGTGAGGCTCTTTCATTTAAACTATGAAAGATATGAGATCGACTTGATTTCATAATTTTCTAAACTTAAATATAAATGTCCCTCCAATCTAAACTTAGAATGGAGGTATTCAACAACTTACTACCCCAAAGCTAATTGTTTGGTTTAAGCTTTTAATATGAAATTAATTCAAATTTTGAAAAAGAAATTAACTACTAGTCCAAGACAATGGAATGAACGGTTAGCAGAAGCTCTATGGGCTTATTGACCAAAATAAAATATGTTGAGATTTTCATACCTATTTTACACTGATTTTGATGATATTGCACTTTAAAGAAAGGTATTTTTGATATTTTATTGCAGGTATGTTGAATTATTTTCATTGGAGCAAAAATATGCAGAAAGAACAAATTTGGAGCAAAAAGGATCAAAATATGAAAATTTGATCTTGGGCGCCAACGGCGAGTTTTTCCCGAGAGTCCAGAATTAAATATTCTAGAAGGCCGCCGATGGCGTCATCAAGGCCATTGACGACGCCATCGAGGCTGCCAACTGCGAGCACGTCCATTTTCTCAACAGATGCATTGAATGTTGACAATTTTTTAAGAGACGCTTGGGCAACTCTTGAAAACTCTTCTACAACTTTAAAAGAAACATTTGGAGGCCAAAAAACAGAGAGAGGGGGGTGTCCACGGGTGTCCACTAGAGTGTAGAGAGTGTAATTTAGAGTTAGTATTGTGAGGAATTCTTTGAGAGATTGGAAGTGGAAGGAAAGTGAGAGATTTATTCCTCCTTGCTACTTTGAAGGAGAATTCTGTGTGTTGTAAAGAAAAGAAGAGATTCAGAGGAACTTTGAAGATTTTTCTTGGGGAAGAATTAGAGATAAGTGGTATTTACTTATTGAAGTTTGTATGACTTTGGTTTTATATATAAAATTCAAGTTTTATCGTATCTTCTCTATGAGTTCTGAGTAGTTTTCTCTGTCTTTCTCCTTGTCTTGAGATTTCGTGAAATGGTAATTTGAATTGGTTGTGCCATGAAAATGTTGAAGAAGTTATGATATCTTTTCCGAAATGGTAATTTGAATTGGTGAAGCCATAAAAATGTTTAATAAATTGTGATGATCTTTTCACTTCAATATTAATTACTTTCAATCTGGCCCAATTGATTTGTTAAAATATGTTGAGTTTTACAACTAAAGTGAATGGTGAAGTCATGAAAATGTTTAAGAAATTGTGATGATCTTTTCACTTCGATCTTAATTTACTGAAGCCATGAAAATGTTTGAGAAATTGTGATGATCTTTTCACTTCGATCTTAATTTACTTTCAAATCTGGAATTGATTTGTTTAAAATATGTTGAGTTTTACAACCGAATAATTGGCAAAACCATGAAAATGTTTTTGGTAATTTGAATTGGTGAAGCCATGAAAATGTTAAAGAAATTGTGATGATCTTTTCACTTCAATCTTAATTTATTGGAGCCATGAAAATTTTAAAAAAATTATGATGATCTTTTCACTTCGATCTTAATTTACATGAAGCCATGAAAATGTTTGAGAAATTGTGATGATCTTTTCACTTCGATCTTAATTTACTTTCAAATCTGCCCAATTGATTTGTTAAAATATGTTGAGTTTTACAACTAAAGTGAAGATTACATCTAAGATTCATGGAGGTCAAAAAAATGTTTAAGAAATTGTGATGATCTTTTCACTTTGATCTTAATTTATTTTCAATCTGGTCATAAATGTTAAAGAAGTTGTGATGATCTTTTCACTTTGATCTTAATTTACCTTCAATCTGGCCAATAATGTTTAAGAAATTGTGATGATCTTTTCACTTTGATCTTAATTTGCTTTCAATTTGACCAATTATTTGTTAAAATATGTTGAGTTTTACAACTAAAGTGAAGATTACATCCAAGATTTAGGGAGGTGCAAATAAATAGGGAAATAAAAATTATCAGGCGTAGAATTGGAGATTTTAGAGTGATAGACTAAAATCCTCAATTCAGTCCTATTATTTGGGTGCTAAAGTGTAGATGTTAGACCTTAGGCAATTGGAGATTTTAGAGTGACATACTAAAATCCCTAATTCGGTCCTATCCTTTGGGTGCTGAAGTGTAGATGTTAGCCCTCAGGTGAGAGGAACGTGGGAGCTCCGAAGTGAGAGCCGGTATCCTCCCAGCCTAGCCGCAGATTCAGTAAAAAAGCGAATGTGGGAGCTCCATGGGTGTTGAAGTGTAGATGTTAGCCCTCAAGCGAGGGGAACGTGGGAGCTCCGAAGTGAGAGGTGGTGTTGAAGTGTAGATGTTAGCCCTCAGGCAAGGGGAACGTGGGAGCTCCGAAGTGAGAGCCAGTATCCTCCCAGCCTAGCCGCAGATTCAGTAACCAAGCATAGGATTAGTCAATGTTCTTTATAACTAGTCCAAACAGTAAAGAATAGGTATGCTCTTATTTGGCACAATACAATTTGAACTAATTCAATTTATCAATTCACTTAAATTTTTTGACAAGTAGAAGGATATTTTCTTATATATTGAACTTCACATTAGAAACTTTATTTGTAGAATTAGTTAATTAAGAGTTTATTAAAATTATATTTTTATTTCAATTGCCTATTAGTGATAAATATGTAAATTGAACTATCTTGTTGTGATTAAGTATTAATTGTTTAAATCTTAGTTTGTAGCCTCTAATATTACTCCTTGTGGGATCGATATCCAAGACTCCATTAGAGCTCTGTATTACTTGAGCGATACGTATACTTACCATAAGTGTGACTTTGCAATTATTGAATATTTTATACACATCTTTATCAAATCTATAATCGTTATCAAGTTTTTGGCGCCATTCTCTGGATTTAAATCTTCTAGCAGCAGTATCAAATTCTTGTATTTTTAAGCATATATAAAGTCGCTGTCAATTTTTTGGCGCCGTTGCCGGGAGTAAAAATTAGATTTTTTTTAAAATCATAATTAAAGTAACAGACAAATTAGGACTATTAGAAAACTTTTACTTGAATTACAACTTATTTTCATATTTAGTTAAATGTTTTTCTGTGTACTGATTTCAATTGTATGCGTAAATTTGGACCTGAAAATCTTATACCCTACAATTCGCAATTATAACGCACTGTTAGGAGAATTAAAAAAACTAAGAAAAGAACCTAGAAATCCTGACACAATGGAAAATAATGTGAACAATCAAGGAATAGAAAATGAACATCAACCTAGACCTCTACGTGATTATGCAAATCCTACAACAGATGAAATTCACTTATCTATCCAAAGTTCTAATGTAGCTACTAATTCATTTGAACTCAAACCTGGATCCAAATGGTACAAAACAATCAATTCAGAGGCACACCAAATGAAGATCCTAATTTACACCTCGCTCCAAATGGTACAAAACAATCAATTCAGAGGTACACCAAATGAAGATCCTAATTTACACCTCACTAGTTTTTTATAACTTTGTGCTACCTTTAGATATGACATTCTCAAATGATGTTGTTAGACTTAGACTTTTTCCTTTTTCACTGAGGGATAAGGCTAAGATGTAGTTAAATTTGTCGAACGTGTTGTTAGACTTAGACTTTTTCCTTTTTCACTTAGGGATAAGGCTAAGATGTGTTTAAATTTGTTAGCACCTCGATCTATTAGAACTTGGGGAGAACTTTCACAGAAATTTCTATCCAAATATTTTCCTTGGATCTATTAGAACTTGGGGAGAACTTTCACAGAAATTTCTATCCAAATATTTCTCTCCATAAAAAACTGCTAAACTTAGAAATGACATAACATCATTCTGTCAGATTGATGGAGAGTCAATATATAAAAACTGCTAAACTTAGAAATGACATAACATCATTTTGTCAGATTGATGGAGAGTCGATATATAAAGGTTGGGAGAGATTTAAAGATCATCTTAGGAAGTTCCCACATCATTCATTACTAGATTGGTTGACAATTCAAACTTTTTACAATGGATTAGTGGGATCTCTTAGATCGATTATAGACGCTGCGGCTGGTGGTTCTTTAATGTCAAAACCTTTTGATGGGGCTTATTCGTTAATAGAAGAGATGGCTACCAACAATTTTTAATGACCCTATGAAAGGGTAAATCCTAAAAGAGTAGCTAGTATCCATGATTCTGATGCAATATCTATGTTAGCTTCACAGATTGCTGCAATATCAAAGAAATTAGACCATTATGGAATGAATTATTCTCCAACATCTACTATGATGGAAGAGAATTCATCTGGGAAATTTTTGGATGTTCAACCTTCTATTATTCTTCAACACCTCCTATGATGGAAGAAAATTCATCTGGGCAATTTGTGGATGTTCAATCTTCATATGAAACCTTAAATGCTATTAATAATAATCCAACAACATTATTTGACTATTATAACCCATGTTGGAAGAATCATCCAAATTTTAATTGGAATAACAATTCTTCTACAGATCAACAATGTTATTATAACCCAGGTTGGAAGAATCATCCAAATTTTAATTGGAATAACAATTCTTCTACAAACCATTACAACCCAGGTTGGAAGAATCATCCAAATTTTAATTGGAATAACAATTCTTCTACAAATAAACCCAGGTTGGAAGAATCATCAAAATTTTAATTGGAATAACAATTCTTCTACAAATCAACAATTGGTTTATATGAAACCTTAAATGCTATTATAGACCCAACAACCCATATTCGAACTATTATAACCTAGTTCTCCAACACGTCCTATGATGGAAGAGAATTCATCTGGGCAATTTGTGGATGTTCAACCTTCACTTATTCTTCAACACCTCCTATGATGGAAGAAAATTCATCTGGGCAATTTGTGGATGTTCAATCTTCATATGAAACCTTAAATGCTATTAATAATAATCCAACAACATTATTTGACTATTATAACCCATGTTGGAAGAATCATCCAAATTTTAATTGGAATAACAATTCTTCTACAGATCAACAATGTTATTATAACCCAGGTTGGAAGAATCATCCAAATTTTAATTGGAATAACAATTCTTCTACAAACCATTACAACCCAGGTTGGAAGAATCATCCAAATTTTAATTGGAATAACAATTCTTCTACAAATAAACCCAGGTTGGAAGAATCATCAAAATTTTAATTGGAATAACAATTCTTCTACAAATCAACAATTGGTTTATATGAAACCTTAAATGCTATTATAGACCCAACAACCCATATTCGAACTATTATAACCTAGTATGAAACCTTAAATGCTATTAATAGACCCAACAACCCATATTCGAACTATTATAACCCAGGATTATAACAATTCTTCTACAAATCAACAATGGGCAAACAACCAAGTGAACCCATTAGGAAATTCATCCAACCAAGGTAACAATTCTTCTACAAATCAACAATGGGCAAACAACCCAGTGAACCCATTAAGAAATTCATTATCAAAGGAAATGCTAACTATAGACCTTCTTATCCTAATTCTTCTACAAATCAACAATGGGCAAACAACCCAGTAAACCCATTGGGAAATTCATCCAAGCAAGGAAATGTTAATTATAGATCTTCTTATCCTCTAGGATTTAGCAGTAACACTCAAATTAAGGAGAAGAAGTTGTCTATGGAAGAGCTGATATTAAACATGGGTCCACAATTGTGTAACACTCAAATTAAGGAAAGAAGTTATCTATGGAAGAGCTGATATTAAACATGGGTCAACAATTAGAAATTCATCCAACCAAGGAAATGTTAACTATAGACCTTCTTATCCTTCAAGATTTAACAGTGCACTCAATTTAAGGAAAAGAAGTTGTCTATGGAAGAGCTGATACTGAACATGGGTCAACAATTGTAGAATCAAGGAAATCAATTACAAAATCAAGGAAATCATTAACAAAATCAAGAAACTGCTATCAAGAGTATTGAAAACCAATTGGGGCATATTGCTACTGCGCTTAGTAATCGAACATTGGGAAATTTTTCTAGTACTGTGGAACCAAATCCTAAAAATCAAGGAAAAGAATAGATAAAAGTGATACAATTATGAAGTGGAAAAGAATTAGAAACAAGAGTGCAGAAAGAAACAGAAACTGAAAAAGAGAAAATGGATACATAAAAAGAAAAAGATCTTGAATACCCAGATTTAGAATATCCACTTACACCAATGAAAATTACTGTGGAGAAACCTCCACCACAGTTTCCTCAAAGATTAAAGCAACATATAAAGGATAAACAATTTTCAAAGTTTATGAAAATTCCGGTAAATATTCCCTTCGTAGAAGCTTTAGAGCAAATGCCCAATTATGTGAAATTTATGAAAAATGGAGAAACCTCCACCACCGTTTCCTAAAAGATTGAAGCAACACAAAAAGGTTAAACAATTTTCCAAGTTTATAGAAATTCTTAAGAAATTAACGATGAAGCAACATAAACAGAATAAACAATTTTCCAAATTTTTAAAAATTCTTAAGAAGTTAACAGTAAATATTCCCTTCGTAGAAGCTTTAGAGCAAATGCCCAATTATGTGAAATTTATGAAAGATATACTGATATTCCCTTCGTAGAAGCTTTAGAGCAAATGCCTAATTATGTGAAATTTATGAAAGATATTTTGATTCAAATAGAAGAAATAATTTTCTATGCTTTTATAAATTCTTAAGAAATTAATGGTAAATATTACTTTAGAGCAAATGCCCAATTATGTGAAGTTTATGAAAGATATTTTGAACAAGAAAAGGAAGGTCACTGATAATGAGATTGTTGCACTTAGAGAAGAGTGTAGTGCAATTATTGAGAAAAGCTTCTTGAAAATTAAAAGATCCAGGTAGTTTCATTATACCGTGTCCTATAGGTGAAAGATTTTATGGAAGAGCATTATTTTATTTGGAAGCCAGCATTTAACTTTATGTCTCTATCAATTTTTAAAAGATTAGGATTAGGAGAAGTCTCACCTACTTCTGTAACTCTTCAATTAGCAGATCATTCAGTTACTTATCCTAAGAGAGTTATAGAAGATGTGTTAGTAAAAGTTGATATCTTTCCTATGGATTTTATTATTTTAGATATAGAGGAAGGTAAGGAAATACCTATAATTTTAGGGAGACCCTTTTTAGCTACTGGAAGAGCTATGGTAGATATTCAAAAGGGATAATTAAGTATGAGAGTTAATGATCAAGAAGTGACTTTTAACATTGCAAAATCTATGAGATACCCTGCTGTTGAAAGAGATAATGAATGTTTTCACATGGAAAATAGTGAACATCTATTGAACGAGTATTTTAAAGAATATTTTGAAGAGAAAAAGGACTTTGAAAACAAAGATGAAGTTACTTTAGATGAAATAGAAAACGAAGAATTAGATTATGTTCAGGAAAGATTTGAGATGCTGGATATTACAGAAAATGCTCATAAGAATCTAGTTACGTCAAATATAAAACCACCTGAAATTGAGTTGAAAACATTGCCTAACCACTTGAAGTATGTGTTTCTGGGAAACTCAACTACATTTCTTGTTATTTTATCTTTAGAGTTAAATGATTCGCAAGAGCAAAGACTTTTGTTTACATTAAAAAGATATAAAAAAGCTTTTGGTTGGACCTTAGCTGATATTAAAGGAATCAGTCCTTCAATATGTATGCACAGAATTATACTGCATGAACAATATAAACCAAGAGTTGATCCACAAAGGAGATTAAACCCAATGATGAAAAAAGTAGTCAATAAGGAAATTTTGAAATGGTTGGACACTGGATTTATATATCTTATTTCAGACAGTGCTTGGGAAAGTCCAATTCATTGTGTTCCTAAGAAAGGAGGGGTAACTACTGAAGCACAAGAGAATAATGAATTAATACCTATCAGACAAGTTATTGGGTGGCGTATGTGCATTGATTATAGAAAATTAAACACTGCCACTAAGAAAGATCACTTTCTTTTACCATTTTTAGACCAAATAGTGGATAGACTTGTTGGGCACAAATTTTTTTATTTTTTCGATGGAGATATCGGTTACTATCAAATTCCTATTGCTCTTGAGAATCAAGAAAAGACAACATTTACTAGTCCTTTTGGAACTTTTGCTTTTTGAAGAATGTCTTTTGAATTATGTAATGCACCTGCAACATTCTAGAGATGTATGATGTCTATATTTAATAAGTTAATTGATGATAGAATAGAAGTGTTTATGGATGATTTCTCTGTATTTGGAACATCATTTACCGCATGCTTAAATCATCTTGAAAAATCTTTGGAGTTATGCAAAAGAACTAATTTAGTTCTAAATTGGGAGAAATGTCAATTTATGATTGTAGGAGGAATTGTGTTAGGGCATTAAATTTCAGAAAATGGTATGGAAGTAGACCCTGCAAAAATTTAAGTTATATCTAAATTAAAACCTCTTACTAATGTAAGAGGGGTTAGAAGTTTTCTTGGACATGTTAGTTTTTACAAGCGTTATTATTAAGATTTTTTCAAAAATTACCAAACCTCTATGCCAACTTTTAGAAAAGGACAAGAAATTTGAGTTTATTGAAGACTATTTAAATGCCTTTGAGTTATTAAAAGAAAATCTAATCACAACCCCTATAATAATTTCACCTAACTGGGAGAAATCATTTGAACTGATGTGCGATGCTAGTGATTATGCTATTGAAGCTGTTCTTGGACAAAGGTACGATAAGATTTTTAAAGTTTCATACTACGCTAGTAAAACTCTTAACAATGCTCAAATTAACTACACTGTTGCTGAAAAAGAGTTACTGGCTATTGTGTATGCTTTAAACAAATTTAGATCTTATTTAATTGAGACTAAATGTGTTGTGCACACTGATCACTCTGCTATTAAAAATCTTTGATGCAAAAGATGGATGTCAAACCAAGGTTAATTAGATGGATACTTTTGATGTAAGAATTTGATTTTGTAGTTATTGATAGAAAGGGAACTGATAATCAAATTTCTGATCATTTGTCAAGATTAGAATATCATGAATTATCTGACACCGACAATGAAATTACGGACAGTTTCCCTGATAAACAACTCTATAATATTAATGAGTGGAAAATACCATGGTATGCTGATATTGTTAACTATATTGTAAGTGAAACTTTTCCACCTATGCTGACATATC
The DNA here is from genome assembly GCA_002079205.1 of Phalaenopsis hybrid cultivar. Classification (NCBI taxonomy): domain Eukaryota; kingdom Viridiplantae; phylum Streptophyta; class Magnoliopsida; order Asparagales; family Orchidaceae; genus Phalaenopsis; species Phalaenopsis hybrid cultivar. The sequence continues at coordinate 235,872 of JXCR01134021.1, read as the reverse complement.
AACAGCAAAGAAAATTCATTCAATATGTGAAAGCATATTTTTGGGATGAGCCTTATTTATATAAACAATGTAAGGATCTTATTATGAGAAGATGTGTACCTTATGAAGAAACTGATCTATTTTTCAGAAATGTCATGATTTTGAATTTGGAGGACATTTTGGAACTGATAAAACTGCTTATAAATTTTACAAGCTAGATTTTATTGGCTTACTCTCTTTAGAGATGTTTACAGATACATAAAAACTTGTGATCGATGCCAACGAGTAGGCAATATATCTAGAAAAAATGAAATGCCTCTGAATTTCATGTTAGAAGTTGAGATATTTGATGTTTGGGGATTGGATTTCATGGGACCATTTATTCCTTCATCTGGGAACTTATACATATTAGTTGCAGTAGACTACGTTTCAAAGTGGATTGAAGCACAAGCTTTACCTCATTGTGACGCTAAAAGTGTTTCAAGATTTTTAATGAAAAACATTTTCATTAGATATAGAATGCTGAGAGTGATTATCACTATCGGAGGATCCCGTTTCAAGAATAAATACATTCAGAGATTGGCAAAAAAGTTTAATGTTATTCATAGAATCTCTACTTCTTATCACCCTTAGCTAGTGGGTTAGCTGCAGTTTCTAACAAAGAGATTAAACAAATACAGGAGAAAATTGTAAACTGTAGTAGAGTAGATTGGTCTATCAGATTGGATACTGCATTATGGGCTTACAGGACTGCTTGTAAATCTCCTATTGGAATAATTCCTTAAAGGCTAATTTTTGATGAATTCGGAAAGACTTGTCACTTACCGATTGGGCGATTAAAGAATTCAATTATAATTTGAAAGATGCTTGTAAGAATTGGAGCATAAAGCATATTGGGCGATTAAAGAATTCAATTATAATTTGAAAGATGCTGTAAGAAGAGATTGTTACAATTAAATGAATTGGAAGAATTAAGAAATGAGTCTTATGATAACGATAGAATTTATAAGGAAGAGATTGTTATAATTAAATGAATTGGAAGAATTAAGAAATGAATCTTATGATAATGACATAATTTATAAGGAGAAACTTTAATTATAATTTGAAAGATGCTGGTGAGAAGAGATTGTTACAAATGAATGAATTGGAAGAAAAATTTGAAAGATGCTGGTAAGAAGAGATTGTTACAATTAAATGAATTGGAAGAATTAAGAAATCCTTACCAGTAGAATTGGAGCATAAAGCATATTAGGCAATTAAAGAATTCAATTATAATTTGAAATAGTAGAATTGGAGCATAAAGCATATTAGGCGATTAAAGAATTCAATTATAATTTGAAAGATATTGGTAAGAAGAGATTGTTATAATTAAATGAATTGGAAGAATTAAGAAATGAGTCTTATGATAATGACAGATTGGGCGATTAAAGAATTCAATTATAATTTGAAAGATGCTTGTAAGAATTGGAGCATAAAGCATATTGGGCGATTAAAGAATTCAATTATAATTTGAAAGATGCTGTAAGAAGAGATTGTTACAATTAAATGAATTGGAAGAATTAAGAAATGAGTCTTATGATAACGATAGAATTTATAAGTTTACAATTAAATGAATTGGAAGAATTAAGAAATGAGTTTGAAAGATGATGGTAAGAAGAGATTGTTACAATTAAATGAATTGGAAGAATTAAGAAACGAGCTTATGATAACGACGGAATTTATAAAGAGAAACTAAAGTTATGGCATGATCAGAAGATTAACCTATGATAATGACAGAATTTATAAGGAAAAATTAAAGTTATGGCATGATCAAAAGATTAACCAGGAATTTATAAGGAGAAACTAAAGTTATGGCATGATCAGAAGATTAACCAGAAGAACTTTGAATAATTTATAAGAAACAATTAAATGAATTGGAAGAATTAAGAAATGAGTCTTATGATAACGACAAAATTTATAAGGAGTGTTGGGCGATTAAAGAATTCAATTATAATTTGAAAGATGTGGTAAGAAGAGATTGTTATAATTAAATGAATTGGAAGAATTAAGAAATGAATCTTATGATAATGACATAATTTATAAGGAGAAACATTAGAAGAATTAAGAAATGAATCTTATGATAACGACAGAATTTATAAGGAGAAACTAAAGTCATGGCATGATCGGAAGATTAACCAGAACAACTTTGAACCAAGACAAGAAGTTTTGCTTTGCAATACAAGGTTGAAGTTATTCTCTGAGAAATTGAAGTCTCGTTGGCAAGGACCATTTACTGTGACTCGAGTTTATAATTATGGAGCTGTTGAAATTGAAGATCAAAAGACTAGGAATAGATTTAAAGTAAATGGACACGGATTAAAGCTGTATTTTGAGGGTAAAAGACCAAAATTTAAAGAGGTTTTAATGGTTAGTCAACCTAAATAATATCTGAATAGGTTAGACTGATAATGTTAAATCAAGCGCTTTATGGGAGGTAATCCATAGTTATCATTATTTTTATTGTAATTATAGTGTTTTTGATTGAAATTATCATTAGTTTGTGCTATTATTGAACTCTACTACACGTATTTACCATTGAATCATCATAAAAATTGGATCCATAGAGAAAATTGGAACGCATTCGGACCAGAGCAAAACTGTGAAATTTTTGCCTACGACACCGACGGCGAGCTCGATGCCGCCGACGACGGGTTTTTCCTAGGAGTCCAGATAATTAATTCTCAAGGCTTGCCAACGATGAGAACGACAAGATGACGGTTTTCGAAGTTTGAAATGTCAGTTTTTGGCAATTTTAGGCAAGATTTGCTCCCTATAAACTTCCGAACTTGGTTCTTAAATTCATATTACCAAAAAAAAATTGAAACTCCACCAAATTTATCCCTATGGCTTCCAATTCCACTGAAAACCCTAGATTTTGAGTGTTTAACCAGAGAAAGTTCATTAGTTCCGAGGTGCAACAAATCTTCAACAAAGTGCTGACAAAGAGAAGATTAATCAAAGAAAGAGGATTCGTGAATCGAGGATTGAACAATCCTTTGACAGTAATTGAAGAGATGATTGTGCAACGATGATGGAAAGTCTTGTGCTACACTACTGCCGCCATAGTTGTTCCTGTGGTGAAGGATTCTTATGTTGATTTGCATGGAATCAACCAGGGAGTCATCCATGTACGAGGCAGGTGGATAACTTTTACTCCTGCATGGATTAATGAGTTATATATGATCGAGAATATTCCTGTCTTCCATTATTCCAACTTCATCCCGATAAGAAATCTGATGAATGAGATCTACCAATTTTTGACGGACGAGATTGAAGAATGCGAAATGAGAGAAAACAACTATGTTAGTTTCTCTGCTACACTTCTAATCCCCATTTCTAAACACTGACACTTCTTCATTTCTATAAAACTATTACCGACAATGAGGATCGGCAAAGTTACTAAAGAAAGTGCTATTCTAAATTACTGTATTCAAATGGGACTGTCGATTGATATTGGATCGATAATTGTGAGAGCATGATCGTTCATGGATCAACTTATGGGCTTGGACATCCTTCAACAATCTTCTTACTCTGCAGTTAATTCCAAGTATCTTATGAGAATTGGGAGAAGGTACTTCTACCGTGGAAGCCTTTGGACCCAAACCAGAAGATCTCAGCCAATGAAGATGAGAATGATATGAAAATTATTACGGATCAATCATCTCAGAATTCACTTTTTATTCAGCCTCTAGTTCCAAACAAGACACTAGTGATCCTGCACAGAATCAAGAAACTGGAGAAAGAGGTACAAAATATTATGAATGCAATTAATAAAATCTCTAATTTTTTTTATCATCTAAACTTGAGAATGAAAGAGCAATTTAATCACTCTGTACATATCGAAGGAAGTTTGATACGATTGATGAGAAAGATGAGATTGATAGAAGAGGACTCTACTGAAGAATTCCCATAACGACCCTTCTATAACATCTTCATTCATATTCAATCGATGGGCGATATCAGAGGAGAAACAAGCACTGAATCGGAGGAGTAGTAGATTTACTTTACTACCTATATGTCGATGTGTGTGATTTAATTTGAACTTATATGTTTTCCTTACTTTCAAACATTGTTTTTAGATTTCAGTATAGTTGAGATTGAGCATTAAATGTTTGTTTTCAGTGTTTAGAGTGTTGTGGCTTGGATTGCAACGTTGAATTGATGTATTAAGGTTGAGAAAATACCAAACTTATATGTGTTGTGTAATATGTATTGTAACCCTTAAATTGTGATGTTTTGTGTTGTGAATGTTTATTTGTGTTAGTACATCATTTAATCACTTAAAAATTTGTGATGTTTTGTGTTGTGAATGTTTATTTGTGTTAGTACATCATTTAATCACTTAAAATTTATGTATAGAATGATTGAACGGATGTCGACGAGGGTTGAAATTGATAAAAATCGCAAAAATCTAGAAATTGAACCAATTTTGAAAATCTTGCTGAAGGCACCGTTGATGCCGCCGACGGCAAATTTTTCCCGAGACTTAGCCTATTTAATTCAATAGAGCTCACCGAAGACACTGACGACCCCGCCGACGGTGAGATACCGAAAAAACACTTTTAAACGCTATTTTGATCAGTCAACCACCACTATTCATCATCCCCTTCCTCTTAAAAAATGAAAATTTTGATCTAGGGCTTGCAGATCTTGGATTTTGGGCAATTTCAAAGCGTCTAGACACCAAATTTAATCATCTCTCGGTAAGAGCTTCACTCCAAACTAAAAATATTTGATTTTTACCTTGAATTTCTTCCACATTAAAGAGATCCAAAAAAAAAAAATTGAGAATGTGGAGAAAATATTTGGGAGAAATTCATGGAACTTACTTTTGAACTCTTAGAGTTATTCTTGGAACCATTATTTGAGTATTTGAAGTGTATTTCAAAATTTTTTTGACTAGATTGAAATGGCTCTGTGACAAAAGAGGCGACTTGAGTTTGACGAGTCTCGCTTCATCAATGCGAAGGCTCAGTCGAGATTTACTTCAATATTTCAAGGGAAGAAATGTATACAAGATCGTATTTTTGAGAGTCCGAGAGGAGAAGTCGAATGAGTTATTACCGAACGGAGGTGGGAAAATTTCTGTTATACTACCAATAAGGTTATTGTAAATTTGGTGAAAGAATTATATACCAATGCGTTCTATTCTGGGGACGAAACCATTCGAGTAAGAGGGTTTTCCTGTTGAGTTTAGTGTCGCCCGCATTGACTCATTTTATGAAGTCCCAGACTCTTATATCTGCTTATGAAACCTTCTATACAATGGAAGGCCCGCTGAACGATGTCATTAACTTTCTCACTAATGTGAAAGGGACATGGAAGATAAAGCAGCGAGAACAAGTAAGTTTTTCTACTTCCATGTTGAATATCAAATCTAAAGCATGGCACTATTTTATTTCCTCTACTCTGTTACCTACCTATCACCATAGTGAGGTAATAAGAGATAGAGCTATTTTGAATTTCTATATTCAGAACAATCGGACTATAAATGTGGGGAGAATTATTTATAAGAATATTTTGACCACTGCAAGGAGTGAATCAACTGGAGATTTGGGACATCCTGGCCTCATTTATGCACTTTGCCAAATTTCTGGAGTTAAAGTTGGAGATGATGAAGAATGGGTTTACCCTATGAAACCC
>JXCR01134021.1:179855-229452 GCA_002079205.1 Phalaenopsis hybrid cultivar | reverse complement strand
GACACTACAGAGGTGAGCCTGATGTTACTTTTCCTGAATGCCCCCATTATACTCAGTATCAGCCCAATCCACCTGCTGACCAGGGAGACGACGATATAGTATGGGATTTTGATATATGATAGTGATTGATGTACTTTTATTTTGTAATTTTGTGATAGAGATAGATGTATGTTTGTTTGTACTTTCATTTTATTCTATATTTTATTTTATGTTTGTAGTTAGATAATTTTTAATTATTGTTATAAATGTTTAGTGTTGTAGCTGAAATTTGCATGTATAATTATAATAGACTTTGATTAGTACTTTATAAAATTGTATTGTGATGTGTTAGTGAAATATTGTGTTTGTATAATGTTTAGTTTTGTACTTATTTCAGAATTTCATTACCTAGAAAATTCTCTAATGCTTTATATGTATATAAAGCTCCTAATATTACAGACCAGTTAAAGTAAAAATTTTGAGAAGGAACTGCAAAAATTTCAAAAAGATGAAAATGCCTAAAGTACTGAGGTATGATTTATATTTAGAATTTTTCTTTCCACCTGTATCATTCCATATTGAAAAATTTAAGTTTAGGGGAGGGAAGAAAACGATTAACTATTATATGTTCTCAATTTAAATATTTTCAAAAATTATTAATATGAATTTTGGTAGTGAATTTAATTCAGATAACTATATTTTGTAGATACTTAAANATATATATATATATATAAGTGAGGAGAAGCTTGAGGAGATGTCTAATCAAAAATTGGCTTCACTTGGACCTACCTAAAGGGAAAACTTAAATATATTCCTGAACTTATATTTATGGAATAGTTTTTACTAGTAAGAGTTCTTCACTGGACCTACCTAAAGGGAAAACCTAAATAAATTCCTGAACTTATATTTATGGAATAGATCTTTTACTAGTAGTGTTCTCATGAAAGTTCCTATCATTTGAATATTTTAAGTGACTTGATATTACAACATATAGTCATTCTTGAAATAAATAGAACACTAGAACTCTTAAACTTGATGACTAGATAGTCTTGTACCTACAGAGTTAATTTAATTATAGTGACAATAGAGAAACAACAGAACTGTTCCCACTGTCGGCGGACTAACAGGTCTTCCACTTCTCCACCTGGACTCTTAAAACATCGCTCCTGAATCAATTTTCGTGACTACAGAGCATCACTATATTGATCCTGAGCTTTTGAACTGACAAATTTGCTCGAATCAAATGGGCTCTTTCCTTTGCTCCTTTTCATTCTTGGTGTCATTCTACAAATTTGATAAATTCCAAAAATAACTTTAAAAATTAAGTTTAAATCAATAAACTAAACTTCCAAAAGCACTAACTAAACTTTCCAAGCAATTTTCATAGATTTTTCTTCACTTTTCACCATGAATAGTAAATTTTTGAAATCTTCCAAATGTGCTTAAAATATATGGTGAAAATCCAAAAATTTTGAATAGAAGTAAAGCTCTTACCTCAAGGAACTTAGATCTAGCAAATTTCACTTGATTCCACCAAGAAATCTCCAAATTTCACTTGCCCTAGCCCTCAAAATTGCAAACTCAAGTTGGGGAAGACGATAGGAGGCATTAAAAATGGCATTTTTGGACCAAAAAATTCACTTTTAACCATTTGCAAACCAATTTTCATGAACCGGTGCTTAAGCGCTGGTAAGTGGCACTTAGGTGCCTCTGTCTTGGGTTGGCTCACACTTAAGCACGAGATGTGGCACTTAGATGCCAATGCACAATTTTCAAAATTTTTTATTTTAAGCAAAATGTACTATTAGCCTAAGTAAACTACCCCTAAATGGTCTCATAGCACTTAAATGACCATTTTTACTTCCTATAACTCCCTTCTCTCTCAAAATTCTTCATAATAATTAATTTAATTTGAGGCTAAAAATAACACAAATTTTCATAAAAATAAACTTATATTAATTCACAAACAAGTACAAACACCACTAACACTTAGTTCTCTCTCCAAATAGTCTTGGATGAAAAAAATTTCTTAAGTTCAAAACACTTAACACACATATACAATTAAACACACAAGTGACACAAACACTGAACACAAGACATAAACACTAACACACTTAAAAGCATGACTCCAAACACAAAATTCCTAACACTTAACTTAATGCCACACTTCATTAGAAGGAATAAATTCTTGTCTCTCAGTAGAGTCTCCAGGAATATAGAGTTGATAAACGGATGGTGGTGACGAGCTCTAATACTATCATCTTCGATCCACTTTTGCTTAAGGAACATCGCCTTATCCGCTTCCTCTACATAACTGGTATGGCTAAATTGTATCTTAAGTTGCCACCCAATATGTTCTAGATGAGTACGCAATTTAGGCACCTTTGTCTCTAATACAGATATAGTATTCTTTATCTTGTTGATCTTCTCTGATATCCCTTCAATACTAACGACTAAGAAATCGTTATACATCACCTGTGCACTTTGACTAATGAACTTCTTCCTCATACCTTCTTCCTTCTTCTTCAAATCCATCTCCCATGAAGATATTTTCTCTAAATCTCTCTTTCTTAGACTTTTAGGGCTAAAAATAATCCGGAGTGAAATTTCTTCACAAACCCCTTCTATTTATAGGCTTAATTCCCCCTCATAACTTCTAGGCACGACTAGAAACTGCCAAGGTACGTTTAATCCAAGTAAATTGCAGTTACACCTTCTAGAAATTAAAATTTACACATGTGATTAAATTTTTGCGCTTAAGCTCTAGATCAGGCGCTTAAGCGTTAGTGCACATTTCTGCACCAGTCAACTTAACATCTAAATTCTAATTCTAACATGTCTAGGTCACTAAATAAAGTCTAAAAATCATTACTAGCACATAATAAACTGAAAAATACTACTCCAAATTTCTTAATCAGACTCAAAACAACAATCAAAGCAAAAACACACTGATAACTATGGGTTGCCTCCCACAAAGCGCTTGGTTTTACGTTGTCAGCTCGACGTAATCAGTGCTTCTTCTGGTTGACCCAACATAATTCCATCATTAAATTTATGATGATCCCCTATATAATAAGGTTTCAGTCTATGTCCATTCACTTTTTTTTAAGAATTAAGATCTTTAATATCCATAAGTCCATAAGGATAAACTTTTATCACAACAAATGGGACCATCCACCTAGACTTAAGTTTGCCTGGAAATAATCTTAACCTTGCATTATATAGCAAAACTTGTAGCCCTGACTCTGGAAATTAACCTTGCATTATATAGCAAAACTTGTTGCCACCTGGACTTAAGTTTTCTTGGAAATAATCTTAACCTTGCATTATATAGCAAAACTTGTTGCCCTAGGCTGAAAATTTTTAGTAAGAATCCTCTGATCATGCCACATTTTCATCTTTTCTTTATAAATCTTAGCACTCTCATAAGATTCATTCCTTATTTCTTCAAGCTCATTTAATTGTAACATTTTTTTCTCACCAGCATCTTTTAAATTATATTAAACTCTTTAATTACTCAATCCTTTGTGCTTAAGTTCAATTGGTAAATGACAACGGACATTCCTATAGGAGTTCTATATGCAGTCCTATAAGCCCACAAAGCGTAGTCAAGTTTGATTGACCAATCCATTTTTGTTGGATTCATAGATTTTTTCATAATTCTTTTAATTTCTCGATTTGATAATTCAGCCAAACCACTTGTCTAAGGATGATAAGCAGTAGCAATCATATGATTTATATGACATTTCTTTAATGATTTCTCCATAATGACATTTCTGAAATGACTTCCTCCATCATTAATGATAACTCTCGGCATCCCAAATCTATAAAATATGTTTGTTTTCAAAAAATTTGCAACATTTTGAGCATCACATTGAGGTAACGCAACAACTTCTATCCATTTGGATACATAGTCCACTGCTAACAGATTATATAAATTTTCGAAAGATGGTATAAATGGTCCAATGAAATCTAATCCCCAAACATCAAATATTTCAACTTCTAGCATATAATTGAGGGGGATCTCATTTCTTATAGAAATATTGCCTACTCTTTGACATCTATCACATGTTTTGATATAAGCATTAACATCTCTAAAAATTGTAGGCCAATAAAATCCAGATTGTAGAATTTTTTATGATGTTTTATCAACACCAAAATGTCCCCCAAAATCAGAATTATGATATTTTTGGATAATTTCATAAGTTTCTTCTAATGGTACACATCTTCGAATGATCAATCCTTTCCTTATTTATATAAAAATTAGTCATCCCAAAAATAAGTCTTAGCTTCAAAAATAAATTTCCTCATTGTTACTATGTCATCCCATAGGATTTAAATCACTAACAATATAGTTCATAATGTCAGCATACCACGGAACACACCACTCATTTACAGTGAACAATTTTTCATCTGAAAAATTTTTATTAACTTTTTTTCAAAACAGGGTGGTTTTTCTAATTCAAACCTGGACAAATGATCATCAATTTGATTTTCAGTTCCTTTCCAATCTACTATTTCAAAATTAAATTCTTGTAAAAGAAGAATCCATCTTATAAGTCTCAGTTTAGTATCCTTCTTTTTCATTAAGCACTTAATAGCAGAATGAAGTAAAAGAAGAATCCATCTTATAAGTCTCGGTTTAGTATCCTTCTTTTTCATTAAGTACTTAGTAGCAAAGAAGAATCCATCTTATAAGTCTCGGTTTAGTATCTTTCTTTTTCATTAAGTACTTAATAACAAAATGATCTGTATGCACCATACAATGAGTTCCAATCAAATATGATCTAAATTTATCAAAGACATATAATATTGCTAATAACTCTTTTTCAATTGTTGTATAATTAATTTGAGTTTTATTAAGAGTTTTACTAGCATAGTTAATAACTTTAAAAATTTTAGCATGTCTTTGTCCTAAAACATCTCTAATAGCATAATTACTTACATCACATATAAGTTCAAAAGGTTTTTCCCAATTTGGAGAAACTATAATTTGGGCAGTGATTAACTTTTCTTTTAATAATTTAAAAGCTTTTTGGCATTCCTCATCAAAATTGAAAATTGCATCTTTCTCCAATAAATGGCATAAAGGCTTAGCAAGCTGAGAAAATTCATTAATATATCGCCTCTAGAATCCAACATGTCCTAAAAAACTCCTAATTTCCCTTACATTTGTTGGATAAGGTAAATTAGCGATCACTTGAATTTTTGCAGGATTTACTTCCATATAATTTTCTGATATTTTATGACCTAATGCAATTCCTCCTGCTACCATAAATTGACATTTTTCTCAGATTTTCTGATATTTGATGTCCTAATACAATTTCATCTATTACCATAAATTGGTTTTTTCCCAATTAAGGACTAAATTTGTTTCTTCACAGTGCTTAAGAACTTTAGATAAATGTTTTAAGTATTTTCTGATATTTGATGTCCTAATACAATTCCTCCTGCTACCATAAATTGGCATTTTTTTATTTCTTCACAGTGCTTAAGAACTTTAGATAAATGTTCTAAACATGAGTCAAATGAAGTTCCAAATGCTGAAAAGTCATCCATATTAACTTCAATCCCTGTTTTCAATTAAATCACAAAAAATTGCCATCATACATCTTTGAAATGTAGAAGGGGCATTGCATAAACCAAAAGGCATTCTTCTAAAAGCAAAAGTGCCATAAGGACTAGTAAATGTTGTTTTCTCTTGATCCTCAGGAGATATTTCAATTTGGTGATAACTAGTATATCCATTATAAAAGTATTTATGCCCAGCTAGTCTATCCAGCATTTGATCTAGAAAGGGTAGTGGAAAATTATCTTTCCTAGTGGCAAGATTTAATTTCTATAATCAATGCATATTCGTCACCCTATAACTTATCTAGTAGGTATTAACTCATTAAGCTCATTCTCAGTTACAGTTACTCCTCCTTTCTTAGGAACACAGTGAATTGGACTAACTTATGCACTATCTAAAATAGGGTAGATAATATCAGCATCTAACCACTTTAAAATTTCTTTCTTAACAACCTCTTTCATAACAGGATTTAATCTCCTTTGTAGATGAGCTCTGAGTTTGTAGTTTTCTTCCAGATTAATTCTATGCATACAAATTGAAGGACTGGTTCCTTTAATATCAATAATTGTCCATCCAAAGGCTTTCTTAAAATTTTTCAAAATTTTCATCAGCTTTTCTTCTTCTTTCTTTGTTAATTTCGAGGAAATTATAACAGGTAAAGTAGAGGAATATCCTAAAAAGGCATATTTTAAATGTTCAAGATGTAATTTCAACTCAAGTTCTGGAGTTTTTCTAGTAGATGGACAAAATGATTTATCTTAAATTTTCAAAATTTTCTTGAACATAACTTGAATCTTCCTTAAGAAGGTTTACGCATTGATCTAATCCCTCTTCTTTATGGTGTTCCAAATCTTTTTCTTCAGATTTTTCTTTATCAGTAGTCTTAAAATGGCATTCGCTCAGATATCTTATAACATCCATTCTATAACATTCATCATCTTTACCTTTGCAGGGTATTCATTGATTTTGAAATGTTAAAAGTAACAGTTTGATCATTGACACGCATTGTTAATTCCCCTTTCTGAACATCTAACATTGCTCCTCTTGTGGCTAGGAAAGCTCTCCCCAAAATTATAGGTTTCTCTTTATCGTCCTCCATATCTAGCACAATGAAATAAACAGGAAAGATAAATTGATCCACTTTCATAAGGACATCTTCTATACCTCCTTTAGGATAGGTTATGGAATGATCTGCTAACTGCAGAGTTACAGTAGTAGGGGTTATTTCTCCTAATCTCAATTTTTTAAATATTGATAATGACATAAGGTTAATGCTTGCATCTATCACATAAAGCTTTCCCATAAAATATGTCTCCTATTGCACATGGAATTGTAAAGCTACCAAGATCTTTAAGCTCTTCAGGAAGTTCCTTCCGAATTATCGCACTGCACTCCTCACTAAGTGCAACAGTCTCATTATCTTTAAACTTCCTTTTTTGTTGATAATATCCTTCTTAAACTTTACATAGCTTGACATTTGTTCTTAGGCTTCAAAAAAAGGAATATTAATTATAAGCTTCTTAAATATTTCCAGAAATTTTGAAAATTGCTTATCCAACTTTTGTTGACATGTAAGCTTCTTAAATATTTCAAGAATATTTGAAAATTGCTTATCCAACTTCTTTGTTGAAGTCTCTGAGGAAATGGAGGTGGTGGTTTTTCTAAATCAATTTTTGGCGGAGAAATAAGTTTTTCAAAATCTTTCGAAGCGTCCTCTTTTGATTCTTCAATTTCTTCTCTCTCTACTTTAATCTCTTTTTGAACCCTACCTTCCAACTCTCTTTTGCTTCTAAGTTGTGCGGCTTTAACTTGCTCGNTACTCAGAATCCATGGAGAAAACAAAACCACACTTTAGTTTAAGAGAAAAAATCATTGTCAAACCAACAACAGGTCCCGATTAAAACCAAAAGTAGTCTAAAACAAAAGATAAAAACTTATCTGAAGTCTTCCACCGAACTCTTGAAGTTCCTTGGAATCTTCTTTCTCTTTTTACAATCACTCAAAACAAAATAACAAAAAGGATAAAGTAAATAAAAAGTGGTTCCTAAAATCCCTCCGAACTAACTCCCCAGAGAAGAACTTTCAAAACTTACCAATATTTCACGACTCTTTTCTAAGTCCTCTCTTCTTTCTCTTATAGTTTTCCAAGAGGTGCCTTGGGATCTCTTCAAAATGTGTCTTGATTCAATGTATTTGCCCAAGAGATGCATCCTTTCATGATAATTTTCATCCATGGTGGTTACAACCACCTATTAAGCCAATGGGTGCCTCAAAAATCTCTTCAAAATTCATGAAAAATGATTTTACTCGTCTAGTAACTTCCACTGGCTCTTAAGCACAGGGTCTCAGCGCTTAGGTGCGGCCTTCTCTGTTTAATCGATGCTTAAGCTCTAGATTTGGCGCTTAAGCACCAAAACAGTTTTGCAGAAATTTTCACCTTTTTGCTCCAAATTTGATCATTTTTCACTCCTTTAAGCATTTTTTTCATTTTTTACTTGTATCTGCAATACACAAAAATACCTTCCATTAAAGTGCAATATCTCAAAAATAGGTATAAAAATGTGTCTAAAATCACAATATATTTTAGGTGTATCAGTCGGCACCACTTGTGCCTCGGTCGGTTATCCCAAACTGGTCACATCACTTGTGTTTCAGCCAGCTACCCCAGCCTGGTTGACACAACACTTTGGTTTTGTTGGTTGCTCCATCCAGATCAACCTACCACTTGCTCCTTTGCATGTTATTTATGTGCATGTACATGTTTATCTGCATGATCGAATATCATCTACTTATGTTACATTCCTTCGGGTTTCTGCCTTACCGGCATACCCTCTTTTCAGGCTTCTGCCGCCATGGCATGCCCGCCTTCGGGTCACTGCCTTACCGGCATACTCTCTTTTTGGGCTCCTCCCACCACGGCATACCCACCTTTGGGTCACTGTCATACCGACATACCTTCTTTTTGGGTCGTTGCTATTACGGCACACCCACCTTTGGGTTACTGCCTTACCAACATACCCTCTTTTTAGGCCACTGCTGCTACGACATGCCCACCACGGGGTCACTGCCTCTACGACATACCCATCTTTCCAGGCCACTTCCCCCACGGTATGCCCATGTCTTCGGGTCACTACCTTATAGACATACCTCTTTTTGGGCTCCTGTCGCCACGGCATGCCCATTCCTACGAGTTACCGCCTTCATGGCATACTCTTTATCACCACTTATATGTTTTGATTTGATTGCATTTGCATTTGCATGTTTGTATGGATAGCAAGTCAGGATTGTTAGGAGAGTGACGCCATGTTGGTCACGATGCCTTCACGAGCATTTCTTGTTGGGTTGATCCCGGTGAGCAATGCGAGTTAAGTCGTCAGGATTGACCTAAGTATGACTGTGCTAAGGATCTAATAGATCTAACTCGTGTCAACACTCTTTGTGACACCCTTTAGGTCCTTCAGATCTTTAGGGTGGGGCTGGTATGATGACCCCGTCAAAGTTATACTATACTTAGACTTACCCCTCACTTATATACTAGTTGATGCACTTTTCGGTAGATGATGTGCTAGGCTAGGGTTTAGGGTGTTGGGTAGTCTTTTTATTCCCTGGTTATTGTTCTTTGTTGGATTGGTTGCCCTAGCTAGATATCTTTCTTTTGCATTGTGTTTGCGGTGAGATTGCATGTTGCATATGTGTGGTAGTGTGTTATGGCGTTCTTATGCAAGGAGCCATGCCTATTTATATGCACACACCTAGGTGCAGCTCTAGGGGGAGAAAATAATGATTTATGACACTTTTTCTTGCAGGTACTATTAGCTCCCCCACTTTTAAACCATGGCTCATGATATGTTATTTGCATGTGAGTTTTCCCGCTGACACTTATTTTCATGCAGGATAGAGTCTTTTTCTTTTCTCTATGTACTTTTAGAGTCTAGGAGATTCCTGTAGCAAAAGTAAGATACGAGCACGAGTTTTGAGATGTTAGCATGGGAACCACATGGAGGGGACCGGGAGCAGATGCTCGCCCCGTATCTTAATTCTGCATTTTATATTGATGTATAGAACTAGGACGGGCCATGTATATGCAAAGTCTGGCCGCCTTTTTCTTTTCTAAGATATGTTGCCGACCCAGCGGCACCAACCTATTTATTATTTTGATTAGACTTGTTTTGGTTTTTTCATTTTGTATCATGTTGCATGTCCACACATGCATGTGTTTTCCTTATTTTCTTTCTGTGTTTTATCTAGGGTTTCACGATACAACATAGGCTCTTTAGGACTTACATTCCTAATTTTTTGCAAAATCCTAACTAAAATATTCAATATAATTAAAATTTAGGATTAAAATCTTCATAATTTAAAAATTACAACATTTACTTTCTTACATATATTAATAAGACCTCCACAATACTTAGGACTGCTCAAGATAATTGCATTCATATTTGCATGTCCCGAGGAGGAGTCCCCATACTTTTCCAACCTGACTGGCCCAACATGTCTTCATATAGGTGGTTTTCTAGTGCGCCTAAGGTGTTAGAAGGCTCTCTGTTGTAATTCCTTTTGATTGGAGTGTTTCCAGCTTTTTAGCTGAAGCTCCACTTTCTCTTCTTTCCTAAGGCATCCTTGCACTTTGGCTGGTACAAGTGCCACCACTTGGAGCTCCAGTTTATAGTCATAGGATAAAGTTTCCTTCCTTTGACCTTAGGGCTACCGAGGTTCTCGTGGATAATGCAATTCACAGATTGCTGACCGGGGATCTCAGGTTATGTTGGGTCGACTACCTTCACGATCAGGTAGACTTAGGGTCTTAGTAGCTTGGGATGACGGGTCTGTGGTACTCCGACCTGGCTACCTCTACCTAGGATTACTCTTCCCTAACTTTTAACTACCCCTATTGAACCACTTCTACTTCTTTGACTTTGTTGGTGTCACTTTGACGGCCTGATGCCGATAAGCTACTGCCTGTTTGTGATACGATGATTTGTCCTCTACTCTTATGGTCCGGATCTGCTATGATGTATTGGGATACCCCCATTGAAGTGATTTATGGTTATTTCATAGGTTTCATGAGTTGAGAAGCCACTATCCATTTGGACGTGAGAGATTCACTCTCAGCCCGATGGTGCAGCGTGAGCTTCAAAGCATCGAGACTGTTCCATACGAAATAATCACCTTTTGATAACCTATACCCCAGGTTCATAATGATAAAGAGAAACTCCTTCCATCAAGAGTCTTCTTGGGTATCCCCCAATAAGTAATTAACCAGTAGGAATACGTTCCTTTGGGAGACTTTTAACCCTAGAACAAAAAAATGTTCTCTTTGGTTCTCTAGTTATAGGTGGCTTATATAGAGATTCTGCTCGTGGAAGATATTTTTTTTTGAGGTACTTCAATCCAATTCTATTTGGATGTATACTCTCAACCCATCACAAGAGGATTGTCCCTATACAAGCCTTCTGTCTCTTTTCTTTTTTTGATTTGTTTGCCTATTTGTTGTCGTATGTTAGTTCACTATTAAATTCCTCTCCTCTTCGAGTCATTCATTTGGTTTGGGAGGGAGACTTACTTGAATAGGGAAATTATATCACGACATACAAAAAGGCAAGCTGGTGACTCTGAGATCTAAAAAAAACTGAGAAAAATAATATGAACCTGTTAAAATCTTTTACACACTAAGGGTACTATGCAAGTATATGTATCTTTTCAAGTAATATAGAGCTCTAATGGAGTCCTAAGTAACAATCCCACGAGGATAGGCAAAAAGATCCATATTAAATTATNATTCAACCACATCTTAGCTTTATCCCTCAGTGAGAAAGGAAATAACCTAAGTATTATGACAATCATCTGAAATACCATCATATTTAAATGTAGCACACAATTCTAGAAAATTGGTAAGATGTAAATTTTGATCTTATGTTGGTGATCCCCTAAATTGATTATTTGATACCATTTGGATAATAACAGGTTTAATCTCAAATGAATTAGCCACTATAGTAGGTTTTTGAATACTACAATGAAGTTCATATATAGTAGGGTTGACATAATCTTTTAAAGGTCTAAACTCTTGATGAATTTCAGCTTTTTGATTATTTTGGTTTGTCATTTAGTAAATTTTTTTTGGATTTTTCAAGATTTTTATTTTTTTTTTGTTTTTCTAATTTTTTCTAATAGTTCTTTCTAATTCAGAATCGTAGGGCACTAGTCCTTCAGAACCTGAACTACGCATGCACTAACATAAAATAAAATAAAATAGAATAAAATAAAACATGCAAAATAAGATATAATATTTAAATTTTAAAAATAAGACTTTCTAAAAATAGAAATTTACTTAGTTTTCTTCACCGGCAATGGCGCCAAAAACTTGATCCCGACATAATGCTTATGCATAGTATAGCAGTAGTTATGATGGTATTTTTCACTTATATTTCCTTATTTTGCAACAAAATCAAAAACTTGATTTTGAAGAAAAATAAGAATTTAACTGTTTAATTTATATATATTTATATTGGGATACTACGCAAGTATATGTATTGTTATCAAGAAATATAGGACTTTTTGATTAAGACTTGAATATCGAACACACAGAGAAGATTATGCAATATGCACTTTTTAGATAGTTTTTCTATTTTTAAAAAGATAATTACTTAAACTAGAAACAAATTTTGCATAAATTTAAAATTTAAATATTTTTGGTATTTTCAATATTTTAATAGAACAATAATAACTTAAAAAGATAACCAGAGTATTTGCAGAAGGAAAGTACTAAAGGTTAAAAATATCTTTCTTCTTTTCATGAATCAGTAATAAGTAATAAAAAATCTGTTGTGAAGTGTGCAAATTGTGTTGTGTCAAATAGGAGCAATAATATTCTTTACCCTTACTAGAGATGCTATAAAAAATATTGGCTAATTTAAAGTTTGAATAGTTCTAAAGACCGGCTAGGCAGGGAAGATACTAACTCTCACTCTAGAGTTCCCTCGATTCCCTTTACATGAGGGCTACCATTCTTGTATTAGATCTTAAAACAATAAACCAAGTTGGGGGCGTTAACCTTTCACTTTAAAGTCCTCTAACTCTACACCCATCAATGAATATTTCCCTATTTATTTGCACTCAATCATATGAACTACATTCTCAATCATACAACCTCATGTGATTCTTTCTAATTGTTGACTGAGACAATACCAGCCCAGTTCTTACATGTTCTCACAACAAATTTTAACATCTCGATTGGCCAAATCAAGAAGTAAATGAAGTGCATGGATTTACATCATCACAACTTCTTCCAACATTAAAGATCAATACTCTCCACAACTTTCATCCAAAACTTAATTACTTATCATTTTAAGAAGAAAGATAAGGAAAACTACTCAGAATCCAGGGAGAAAACAAAACCACACTTTAGTTTAAAAGAAAAAATCATTGTCAAACCAACAACAAATCTCGATTAAAACCAAAAGTAGTCTAAAACAAAAAGATAAAAACTTATCTCAAGTCTTCCACCGCACTCTTGAAGTTCCTTGGAATCTCTTCTCTTTTACAATCACTCAAAACAAAATAACAAAAAGGATAAAGTAAATAAAAAGTGGTTCTTAAAAATCCCTCCGAACTAGCTCCCCAGAGAAGAACTTTCAAAACTTGCCAATATTTTCACGACTCTTTTCTAAGTTCTCTCTTCTTTCTCTTATAGTTTTCCAAGAGGTGCCTTGGGATCTCTTCAAAATGTGTCTTCATTCAATGTATTTGCCCAAGAGATGCATCCTTTCATGATAATTTTCATCAATGGTGGTTACAACAACTTATTAAGCCAATGGGTGCCTCAAAAACCTCTTCAAAATTCATGAAAAATGATTTTACTCGTCTAGTAACTGCCACTGACGCTTAAGCACAGGGTCTCAGCACTTAGGCACGGCCTTCTCTGTTTAACCGGTGCTTAAGCTCCGGATTTGGCGCTTAAGCGCCAAAACTCTTTTGCAGAAATTTTCACCTTTTTGCTCCAAATTTGATCATTTTTCACTCCTTTAAGCATTTTTTCCATTTTTACTTGTATCTTCAAGAAAAACACAAAAATACCTTCCATTAAAGTGCAATATCTCAAAAATAGGTATAAAAATGTGTCTAAAATCACTATATATTTTAGGTGTATCAATCGGCACCACTTGTTCCTCGGTCGGTTATCCCGAACTGGTCACATCACTTGTGTTTCAGCCAGCTACCCCAGCCTGGTTGACACAACACTTTAGTTTTTTTGGTTGCTCCATCCAGATTAACCTACCACTTGCTCCTTTGCTTGTTGTTTATGTGCATGTACATGTTTGTCTGCATGATCAAATATCATCTACTTATGTTACATTCCTTCGGGTTTCTGCCTTACCGGTATACCCTCTTTTCAGGCTCCTGCCGCCACGGCATGCCTGCCTTCGGGTCACTGCCTTACCGGCATACCCTCTTTTCAGGCTCCTCCCACCACGGCATGCCCACCTTTGGGTCACTGCCTTACCGGCATACCTTCTTTTTGGGTCGTTGATGTCACGGCACACCCACCTTTGGGTTACTGCCTTACCGACATACCCTCTTTTCAGGCCGCTGCCGCTACGACATGCCCACCCCGGGGTCACTGCCTCCTCGACATACCCATCTTTCCAGGCCACTTCCGCCACGGTACGCCCATGCCTTCGGGTCACTACCTTACGGACATACCTCTTTTTTGGCTCCTATCGCCACGGCATGCCCATTCCTACGAGTTATCGCCTTCATGGCATACTCTTTATCGCCACTTATATGTTTTGATTTGATTGCATTTGCATTTGCATGTTTGTATGGATAGCAAATCAGGATCGTTAGGAGAGTGACCCCGTGTTGGTCACGATGCCTTCACGAGCTTTTCTTGTTGGGTTGATCCAAGTGAGCAATGCGAGTTAAGTCATCAGGATTGACCCAAGTATGACTGTGCTAAGGATCTAATAGATCTAACTCGTGTCAACACTCTTTGTGACACCCTTTAGGTCCTTCAGATCTTTAGGATGGGGCTGTTATGATGACCCCGTCAAAGTCATACTATACTTAGACTTACCCCTCACTTATATACTAGTTGATGCACTTTTCGGTAGATGGTGTGCTAGGCTAGGGTTTAGGGTGTTGGGTAGTCTTTTTAATCCCTGGTTATTGTTCTTTGTTGGATTGGTTGCCCTAGCTAGATATCTTTCTTTTGCATTGTGTTTGTGGTGTGATTGCATGTTGTATATGTGTGGTAGTGTGTTATGGCATTCTTATGCAAGGAGCCATGCCTATTTATATGCACACACATAGGTACAGCTCTGGGGGAGCAAATAATGATTTATGACACTTTTTCTTGCAGGTACTATTAGCTCCCCCACTTTTAAACCATGGCTCATGATATGTTATTTGCATGTGAGTTTTCCCACTGACACTTGTTTTCATGCAGGATAGAGTCTTTTTCTTTTCTCTACGTACTTTTAGAGTCTAGGAGATTCTTGTAGCAAAAGTAAGATACGAGCACGAGTTTCGAGATGTTAGCATGGGAACCACGTGGAGGGGACCGGGAGCAGATGCTCGTGCTCCGTATCTTAATTCTACATTTTATATTGATGTATAGAACTAGGACCGGCCATGTATATGCGGAGTCTGGCCACCTTTTTCTTTTCTGAGATATGTTGCTGACCCAACGGCACTAGCCTATTTATTATTTTGATTAGACTTGTTTTGGTTTTTTCATTTTGTATCATGTTGCATGTCTACACTTGCATGTGTTTTCCTTATTTTCTTTCTGTGTTTTATCTAGGGTTTCACGATACAACATAGACTCTTTAGGACTTACATTCCTAATTTTTTTGCAAAATCCTAACTAAAACATTCAATATAATTAAAATTTAGGATTAAAATATTCATAATTTAAAAATTACAACATTTACTTTCTTGAATATATTAATAAGACCTCCACAATACTTAAGACCACTTCAGATAACTGCATTCATATTTGCATGTCCCGAGGAGGAGTCCCCATACTTTTCCAACCTGACTGGCCTAGCATGTCTTCATATAGGTGGTTGTCTAGTGCGACTAGGGTGTTAGAAGGCTCTCTGTTGTAATTCCTTTTGATTGGAGTGTTTCCAGCTTTTTAGCTGAAGCTCCACTTTCTCTTCTTTCTTGAGGAATCCTGGCACTTTGGCTGGTACAAGTGCCACCACTTGGAGCTCCAATTTATAGTCATATGATAGAGTTTCCTTCCTTTGACCTTAGGGCTACCGAGGTTCTCGTGGATGATGCAATTCACAGATTGCTGACCTGGGATCTCAGGTTATGTTGGGTCGACTACCTTCACGACCAGGTAAACTTAGGGTCTTAGTGGCTTGGGATGACGGGTCTGTGGTACCCCGACCTGGCTACCTCTACCTAGGATTACTCTTCCCTAACTTTTAACTACCCCTGTTGAGCCACTTCTGCTCCTTTAACTTTGTTGGTGTCACTTTGACGGCCTGATGCCGATAAGCTACCGCCTGTTTGTGATATGATGATTTGTCCTCTACTCTTATGGTCCGGATCTGCTATGATGTATTGGGATACCCCTGTTGAAGTGATTTATGGTTATTTCATAGGTTTCATGAGTTGAGAAGCCATTATCCATTTGGACGTGGGAGATTCACTCTCAGCCCGATGGTGCAGCGTGAGCTTCAAAGCATCGAGACTGTTCCATACGAAATAATCACCTTTTGATAACATATACCCCAGGTTCATAATGATAAAGTGAAACTCCTTCCATCAAGAATCTTCTTGGGTATCCCCCTATAAGTAATTAACCGGTAGGAATACGTTCCTTTGGGAGACTTTTAACCCTAGAACAAAAAAAATGTTCTCTTTGGTTCTCTAGTTATGGGTGGCTTATAAAGAGATTCTGCTCGTGGAAGATATTTTTTTTTGAGGTACTTCAATCCAATTCTGTTTGGATGTACACTCTCAACCCATCACAAGAGGATTGTCTCTATACAAGCCTTCTGTCTCTTTTCTTTTTTTGATTTGTTTGCCTATTTGTTGTTGTATGTTAGTTCGCAATTAAATTCCTCTTCTCTTCCAGTCATTCATTTGGTTCGGGAGGGAGACTTACTTGAATAGGGAAATTATATCACGACATACAAAAAGGCAAGCTGGTGACTCTGAGATCTAAAAAGAACCGAGAAAAAACAATATGAACCTGTTAAAATCATTTACACACTAAGGGTACTATGCAAGTATATGTATCTTTTCAAGTAATATAGGGCTCTAATGGAGTCCTAAGTAACAATCCCACAGGGATAGGCAAAAAGATCCATATTAAATTACAGTTAAATTATATAGGAAATTAAAAAAAGTTTTTACATATTATCTAATCCTACATAATTAGTATGAATGCTAAGTACGCTAAGGAAATGCAGAATACAAATGCAAGACAATCTAAAAAAGCTAAAAATGTAAAGTTACCGCTAAGCAATTCTAAGCTAATAATGTATAGAACAGTTCAAATTTGTATAAAACATCCATCCCCTTACAATGACTTTATAATCAGTGTAGGAATCTTATAATTTTAAATATAATTAATGTATTGTGCAAAATAGGAGCATAGCTATTCTTTACCCTCTCTTGAGTGCATAAATAACATTGGATAATCTAGAGAAGTCCCTAAGCCCGTGATTAGGCAGGGAAGATACTAGCTGTCACTCTAGAGTTCCCACTAACCCCTCACATGAAGGCTAACATCTCAAGTTAGTTTCTAAATATCTGGACCAAATAGGAAAATTTAGTCTATCACTCTAAAATCTTCAATTTTATGCCCATAAAAACTTATTTCCCTATTTATTTGCACTTAACACCATGGACTACATTCTCATCCATGAGACTAATTGTGATTCTTATTACGTTGTGGAAAGTGTAGCCCTTTCAGGTCATTTTGTTTCACAACTGATTTTAACAAATCAATTTGCCAGATTGAAAAGTAAATTAAGTTTAAGTTTAAATCATCACAATTTATTGAATTAAAATCACTTCTACTAAACTTCATTTCTACACATAATTATTCCTCATTGCAGAGAGAAATACAAACGAGACTACTCAAATCTCATGGGGAAGAAACAACAACACATGGATTTATAGATAAATATAATTTTACAAAACAAGACTAAGTAAAATAAACAAAATACAAAAATTATCTCAAACTCCTTCCCAAACAATCCTTCTTGTTCCTTTGAATCACTCACACTTCTTACAATTCCACTCCAATCTCACTTAAAACTGTAGTGAAGATGATATCTTTCACTTCTCTTCTCATTTAAAATTAAGCAATTCGCCAAAAAAGTCCTTCAAGCCTCCAAGAATTTACAAGCCCTTCTCTCTCTTTCTCAAAAGTTGTTCCACCCAAAATTCTCTCTTTGGACTCTCCAGAAGTCTCTTAAAATAGAGCTATCAAAATCCCCAAGAGTCACTTCAAACACTCATTAAAAATTCATCCACATTAATTGAACCATCTAGAAAACTATTTCTAGTGCCTAGGAGCCAAACTTTTGTGCTTAGGCACAAGTCTCTTTGTTGTCTGACACTTAGGCATCGGGTCAACTTTGGCCTTTTTGCTTTTTTCGACCCAAATTGCTCTATTTTTGTTTCATTTTCTCCAATTGCTCCATTTATTGTACCCACAACTAAAAACATCAAAATTACCTTTTATTAATGCGCAATATCATNACATTAAAGATCAATACTCTCCACAACTTTCATCCAAAACTTAATTACTTATCATTTTAAGAAGAAAGATAAGGAAAACTACTCAGAATCCAGGGAGAAAACAAAACCACACTTTAGTTTAAAAGAAAAAATCATTGTCAAACCAACAACAAACTCGATTAAAACCAAAAGTAGTCTAAAACAAAAAGATAAAAACTTATCTCAAGTCTTCCACCGCACTCTTGAAGTTCCTTGGAATCTTCTCTCTTTTACAATCACTCAAAACAAAATAACAAAAAGGATAAAGTAAATAAAAAGTGGTTCTTAAAAATCCCTCCGAACTAGCTCCCCAGAGAAGAACTTTCAAAACTTGCCAATATTTTCACGACTCTTTTCTAAGTTCTCTCTTCTTTCTCTTATAGTTTTCCAAGAGGTGCCTTGGGATCTCTTCAAAATGTGTCTTCATTCAATGTATTTGCCCAAGAGATGCATCCTTTCATGATAATTTTCATCAATGGTGGTTACAACAACTTATTAAGCCAATGGGTGCCTCAAAAACCTCTTCAAAATTCATGAAAAATGATTTTACTCGTCTAGTAACTGCCACTGACGCTTAAGCACAGGGTCTCAGCACTTAGGCACGGCCTTCTCTGTTTAACCGGTGCTTAAGCTCCGGATTTGGCGCTTAAGCGCCAAAACTCTTTTGCAGAAATTTTCACCTTTTTGCTCCAAATTTGATCATTTTTCACTCCTTTAAGCATTTTTTCCATTTTTACTTGTATCTTCAAGAAAAACACAAAAATACCTTCCATTAAAGTGCAATATCTCAAAAATAGGTATAAAAATGTGTCTAAAATCACTATATATTTTAGGTGTATCAATCGGCACCACTTGTTCCTCGGTCGGTTATCCCGAACTGGTCACATCACTTGTGTTTCAGCCAGCTACCCCAGCCTGGTTGACACAACACTTTAGTTTTTTTGGTTGCTCCATCCAGATTAACCTACCACTTGCTCCTTTGCTTGTTGTTTATGTGCATGTACATGTTTGTCTGCATGATCAAATATCATCTACTTATGTTACATTCCTTCGGGTTTCTGCCTTACCGGTATACCCTCTTTTCAGGCTCCTGCCGCCACGGCATGCCTGCCTTCGGGTCACTGCCTTACCGGCATACCCTCTTTTCAGGCTCCTCCCACCACGGCATGCCCACCTTTGGGTCACTGCCTTACCGGCATACCTTCTTTTTGGGTCGTTGATGTCACGGCACACCCACCTTTGGGTTACTGCCTTACCGACATACCCTCTTTTCAGGCCGCTGCCGCTACGACATGCCCACCCCGGGGTCACTGCCTCCTCGACATACCCATCTTTCCAGGCCACTTCCGCCACGGTACGCCCATGCCTTCGGGTCACTACCTTACGGACATACCTCTTTTTTGGCTCCTATCGCCACGGCATGCCCATTCCTACGAGTTATCGCCTTCATGGCATACTCTTTATCGCCACTTATATGTTTTGATTTGATTGCATTTGCATTTGCATGTTTGTATGGATAGCAAATCAGGATCGTTAGGAGAGTGACCCCGTGTTGGTCACGATGCCTTCACGAGCTTTTCTTGTTGGGTTGATCCAAGTGAGCAATGCGAGTTAAGTCATCAGGATTGACCCAAGTATGACTGTGCTAAGGATCTAATAGATCTAACTCGTGTCAACACTCTTTGTGACACCCTTTAGGTCCTTCAGATCTTTAGGATGGGGCTGTTATGATGACCCCGTCAAAGTCATACTATACTTAGACTTACCCCTCACTTATATACTAGTTGATGCACTTTTCGGTAGATGGTGTGCTAGGCTAGGGTTTAGGGTGTTGGGTAGTCTTTTTAATCCCTGGTTATTGTTCTTTGTTGGATTGGTTGCCCTAGCTAGATATCTTTCTTTTGCATTGTGTTTGTGGTGTGATTGCATGTTGTATATGTGTGGTAGTGTGTTATGGCATTCTTATGCAAGGAGCCATGCCTATTTATATGCACACACATAGGTACAGCTCTGGGGGAGCAAATAATGATTTATGACACTTTTTCTTGCAGGTACTATTAGCTCCCCCACTTTTAAACCATGGCTCATGATATGTTATTTGCATGTGAGTTTTCCCACTGACACTTGTTTTCATGCAGGATAGAGTCTTTTTCTTTTCTCTACGTACTTTTAGAGTCTAGGAGATTCTTGTAGCAAAAGTAAGATACGAGCACGAGTTTCGAGATGTTAGCATGGGAACCACGTGGAGGGGACCGGGAGCAGATGCTCGTGCTCCGTATCTTAATTCTACATTTTATATTGATGTATAGAACTAGGACCGGCCATGTATATGCGGAGTCTGGCCACCTTTTTCTTTTCTGAGATATGTTGCTGACCCAACGGCACTAGCCTATTTATTATTTTGATTAGACTTGTTTTGGTTTTTTCATTTTGTATCATGTTGCATGTCTACACTTGCATGTGTTTTCCTTATTTTCTTTCTGTGTTTTATCTAGGGTTTCACGATACAACATAGACTCTTTAGGACTTACATTCCTAATTTTTTTGCAAAATCCTAACTAAAACATTCAATATAATTAAAATTTAGGATTAAAATATTCATAATTTAAAAATTACAACATTTACTTTCTTGAATATATTAATAAGACCTCCACAATACTTAAGACCACTTCAGATAACTGCATTCATATTTGCATGTCCCGAGGAGGAGTCCCCATACTTTTCCAACCTGACTGGCCTAGCATGTCTTCATATAGGTGGTTGTCTAGTGCGACTAGGGTGTTAGAAGGCTCTCTGTTGTAATTCCTTTTGATTGGAGTGTTTCCAGCTTTTTAGCTGAAGCTCCACTTTCTCTTCTTTCTTGAGGAATCCTGGCACTTTGGCTGGTACAAGTGCCACCACTTGGAGCTCCAATTTATAGTCATATGATAGAGTTTCCTTCCTTTGACCTTAGGGCTACCGAGGTTCTCGTGGATGATGCAATTCACAGATTGCTGACCTGGGATCTCAGGTTATGTTGGGTCGACTACCTTCACGACCAGGTAAACTTAGGGTCTTAGTGGCTTGGGATGACGGGTCTGTGGTACCCCGACCTGGCTACCTCTACCTAGGATTACTCTTCCCTAACTTTTAACTACCCCTGTTGAGCCACTTCTGCTCCTTTAACTTTGTTGGTGTCACTTTGACGGCCTGATGCCGATAAGCTACCGCCTGTTTGTGATATGATGATTTGTCCTCTACTCTTATGGTCCGGATCTGCTATGATGTATTGGGATACCCCTGTTGAAGTGATTTATGGTTATTTCATAGGTTTCATGAGTTGAGAAGCCATTATCCATTTGGACGTGGGAGATTCACTCTCAGCCCGATGGTGCAGCGTGAGCTTCAAAGCATCGAGACTGTTCCATACGAAATAATCACCTTTTGATAACATATACCCCAGGTTCATAATGATAAAGTGAAACTCCTTCCATCAAGAATCTTCTTGGGTATCCCCCTATAAGTAATTAACCGGTAGGAATACGTTCCTTTGGGAGACTTTTAACCCTAGAACAAAAAAAATGTTCTCTTTGGTTCTCTAGTTATGGGTGGCTTATAAAGAGATTCTGCTCGTGGAAGATATTTTTTTTTGAGGTACTTCAATCCAATTCTGTTTGGATGTACACTCTCAACCCATCACAAGAGGATTGTCTCTATACAAGCCTTCTGTCTCTTTTCTTTTTTTGATTTGTTTGCCTATTTGTTGTTGTATGTTAGTTCGCAATTAAATTCCTCTTCTCTTCCAGTCATTCATTTGGTTCGGGAGGGAGACTTACTTGAATAGGGAAATTATATCACGACATACAAAAAGGCAAGCTGGTGACTCTGAGATCTAAAAAGAACCGAGAAAAAACAATATGAACCTGTTAAAATCATTTACACACTAAGGGTACTATGCAAGTATATGTATCTTTTCAAGTAATATAGGGCTCTAATGGAGTCCTAAGTAACAATCCCACAGGGATAGGCAAAAAGATCCATATTAAATTACAGTTAAATTATATAGGAAATTAAAAAAAGTTTTTACATATTATCTAATCCTACATAATTAGTATGAATGCTAAGTACGCTAAGCAAATGCAGAATACAAATGCAAGACAATCTAAAAAAGCTAAAAATGTAAAGTTACCGCTAAGCAATTCTAAGCTAATAATGTATAGAACAGTTCAAATTTGTATAAAACATCCATCCCCTTACAATGACTTTATAATCAGTGTAGGAATCTTATAATTTTAAATATAATTAATGTATTGTGCAAAATAGGAGCACAGCTATTCTTTACCCTCACTTGAGTGCATAAATAACATTGGATAATCTAGAGAAGTCCCTAAGCCCGTGATTAGGCAGGGAAGATACTAGCTGTCACTCTAGAGTTTCCACTAACCCCTCACCTGAAGGCTAACATCTCAAGTTAGTTTCTAAATATCTGGCCAAATAGAAAAATTTAGTTTATCACTCTAAAATCTTCAATTTTATGCCCATCAAAACTTATTTCCCTATTTATTTGCAATTAACACCATGAACTACATTCTCATCCATGAGACTAATTGTGATTCTTATTACGTTGATGAAAGTGTAGCCCTTTCAGGTCATTTTGTTTCACAACTGATTTTAAAAAAATCAATTTGCCAGATTGATAAGTAAATTAAGTTTAAGTTTAAATCATCACAATTTACTGAATTAAAATCACTTCTACTAAACTTCATTTCTACACATAATTATTCCTCATTGCAGAGAGAAATACAAACGAAACTACTCAAATTTCATGTGGAAGAAACAACAACACATGGATTTATAGATAAATATAATTTTACAAAACAAGAAGACTAAGAAAAATAAACAAAATACAAAAATTATCTCAAACTCCTTCCCAAACAATCCTTCTAGTTCCTTTGAATCACTCACACTTCTTACAAATCCACTCCAATCTCACTTAAAACTGTAGTGAAGATGATATATTTCAGTTCTCTTCTCATCTAAAATTAACCAATTCGCCAAAAAAGTCCTTCAAGCCTCCAAGATTTTACAAGCCCTTCTCTCTCTCTCTCAAAAGTTGTTCTACCCAAAATGCTCTCTTTGGACTCTCCAGAAGTCTCTTAAAATAGAGCTATCAAAATCCCCAAGAGTCACTTTAAGCACTCATTAAAAATTCATCCACATTAGTTGAACCATCTAGAAAACCATTTCTAGTGCCTAGGAGCCAAACTTTTGTGCTTAGGCACAAGTCTCTTTGTTGTCTGACACTTAGGCGTCGGGTCAACTTTGGCCTTTTTGCTTTTTTTTTACTCCAAATTGCTCTATTTTTGTTTCATTTTCTCCAATTGCTCCATTTATTTTACCCACAACTAAAAACATCAAAAATACCTTTTATTAATGCGCAATATCATAAAAAATAGGCATCAAATGTGCAAATAAAAATAACATGCTTTAGGCATGTCAAAATCTCTAAACTTAACTGTTACTTGTCCTTATGTAACTTATTTCTTTCAAAAAGTTAAATATGTCAACATGTGGTAGTGGGTTTCATTTAAAACACCTATAATTTTGTCCCATAACTGTGGTAATTATGACTTTTAAGAAAATATAATGATTTAAGCTAGAAATAGAGCATAAGAGTATTTTGTAATCAAGTCCATGAATTTTGATTTTTCCACTCATTTCAAAAATTAATTGTAGTTTGCATCATATAAGAATCTTAGAAAAATAATAGATATAATTTGAGAGAACTCTACTAGTAAAGTTAAACTAATACTTTTTGGAAATAAAAGCTCAAGACTTGAATAAAGCCTCTTTCTTTAAGATGATTCAAGTGAAGCNCAATATCATAAAAATAGGCATCAAATGTGCAAATAAAAATAACATGCTTTAGGCATGTCAAAATCTCTAAACGTAACTGTTACTTATCCTCAAGTAACTTATTTCTTTTAAAAAGTTAAATATGTCAACATGTGGTAGTGGGTTTCATTTAAAACACCTATAATTTTGTCCCATAATTGTGGTAATTATGACTTTTAACAAAATATAATGATTTAAGCTAGAAATAGAGCATAAGAGTATTTTGTAATCAAGTCCATGAAGTTTGATTTTTCCACTCATTTCAAAAATTAATTGTAGTTTGCATCATATAGGAATCTTAGAAAAATAATAGATATCATTTGAGAGAACTCTACTAGTAAAGTTAAACTAATACTTTTTGGAAAAAAAAAGCTCAACACTTGAATAAAGCCTCTTTCTTTAAGATGATTCAAGTGAAGTCATTTTTTACTAGGCATCTTCTCAAGCTTCTCCTCACTTTCACATACACTTTTTCCTTCTTTTTTTTCTTCTTTTTTTTCTTTTTCTTTTCTTTTTACTTTTGGGATCATTTTCATTCTTCTCTTTTCTTTTTCTCAATGGGGATTACTATATCTGGATCAGCCTTTAATGATTTTGAACTTAACTATCCTCCTCTTAAATTTAAAAACTCATCACATTTCTTTGCGTTGATAATGTTNCTTTTTCCTTCTTTTTTTTCTTCTTTTTTTTCTTTTTCTTTTCTTTTTACTTTTGGGATCATTTTCATTCTTTTCTTTTCTTTTTCTCAATGGGGATTACTATATCTGGATCAGCCTTTAATGATTTTGAATTTCACTATCCTCCTCTTAAATTTTAAAAACTCATCACATTTCTTTGCGTTGATAATGTGTACTAGTTCTGAGAAATGATTGTTTATAGTCTCAATTCTTTAAAGTACAGATCTAAGATCTTCAATATTTCAAAAAAATAATATTTTTTCTAATTTAATTAGTAAAATCATATCCCTATTTTCTTTTACTTAATATTGCAATTCTTAGACCTAACTGAATTCTTACCACAACATTTACAGAAAAAAGAAAAAATAGTTCTCTAAAAATAACACCACATACCCCATATTACTTTAAAAAGATATTTTTTTTATTATAGTTTCTTAAGGATAAATAAAACTAGGTTTTTCAAAAGTTTTTCTTCCTCCCCCAAACTTAAATTTTTTAACGGGTTAAGACATTTAGTACAAAAAATATAGAAATAGAAAGAAGATTTTAAAAATGATTTTCTAAAAAGGCTTTAGCATGAAAGTATGCAGGTATTAGAAACAGGTATACAATAGTAGTAGAGCTTAATTAATATTTATATTATAAAAATAAATTGCTAAGTACAAGCGTTCTTTAAACATAACTAACATACATAACAACAATAGTGTAGTAAAATAAACAGTAGTGCAGTAACAACAAACAACAAACATTATAAGTAAACAAGTAGTGATAAATCCAAATCAAAATAAATCCACAATAACAACTACTACACCAAGGAGTTCAAAACATCTAACAACTTTAATAAACACATCTAAAAGAAATATAACACACTACAAACATAATAAAGATATTATTCTTCATAATCATCTCCATCTATCTCATCATCTTTCTCCTCCTATTGTACCATATCCATTGGGTAAGAGAAAGGTGCATACTTAGGAAATGGGGGAAACTGGACAAAAGTCCCCTCCCCAAACCAATTATGATCTCTCATCATCTGAAGCATGGATTCATAAACACTACTTCTAAAATTACATACCCTCTGAATAATTCATCAAAATGCTCCATGTAGTTCATCTGTTCATACATTTGTCTTTGTTGTACAACATACTCATTTTGAAACTCTTGCATTTGAACATATAAATCATCCAAATTGACTTTTAATTTAGGAGATGTACAAAAACTATTAGCTCTAGAAGTGGAAGGAGCATATGAAGAGCTAGCTCCAAAGCCGAAAATTGAATGCTTAGCATAGGTACTAGCATTCGATATGTTGATTGGCTTTAGAGGCTATAATATCTCCTCCCAATTCTCATATACAACACCATGTTGTTGGCATAAAGTAAAAATTAGGGATGGGAAACACAACCCTGCAGTCGTGCTAGCTTGGTGATATTCTGATAAATTAGAGGACCAACATTGAGAGGCTTCTGCATATGAGCGTAGTAGTTCAGAGCAACTCTATCCTTAGTGACTTAACTAAGGTGGTTCGAATGTAAGAGATGGGCATAAATAAAATAATGTTAGGCTTTAAAAGGGGCATTGATCGAAAAGAAACAATTTTTTACGTTTATTAATCCATAAAAAACATTGATCTAGGTTAAATCAAAGAATACCCTCTTCTCCCTGACATATACACAATCATCCTTGATATCAGAGAGATTTGCAGAGAACTCCCTGACAACAGAAATTACTGCTATATAAAAAAAGTAACAAAAGTTCTCCTAGTGGTGCTCAACAATCAGGCTCGCTACTAAACCACCAGGATTAAGAAAAGCCCATTCTTGAATCAACTTTCGTGATTTGATGGACTCATTATAGCATTCTTGAGCCTTCAAACTCATGAACTTCTTTGAATCGAACGGTTCCTTACCCTTCCCCCACTTAGTCTTAGGAGCCATTCTCTATAAAAATTCAAGAAAAATTCCTCCAAAATTCAAAATAATGTTCTTAAGCATCCAACAACATTTTTCTAAGGTAAGAATCCTTCCACCATGGATTCATCACTCATTACTTCCAAAAATCTAAAATTTTGGCACATGCGCAATGTGAGATAAATCTAAGGTAAAACAAAAAAAAATTGCATTAAAGTGAAGCTCTTACCTTAAAGAGATCAAATCCAAAGTTTCCAAGCCAATAAATCACCCTAAAAATCAAGTTTAAAGAATCTCTAGGAAAGCCCCACACTCAAATTCACCAAATAAAGAAGGAAGAATGTGATGGTTTGGGCGAAAAATTAGGTTTTCTAAACATGAGCCGTCATTTCAGCTGAATTAGCACTTAGGTGCTAAGTTCTGATGCATATGCGCTAGGTTTTCAGGTTTTTCAGCGCTTAACNGAATTTAGGAGATGTACAAAAACTATTAGCTCTAGAAGTGGAAGGAGCATATGAAGAGCTAGCTCCAAAGCCAAAAATTGAATGCTTAGCATAGGTACTAGCATTCGATATGTTGATTGGCTTTAGACGCTATAATATCTCCTACCAATTCTCATATACAACACCATGTTGTTGGCATAAAGTAAAAATAAGCGATGGGAAACACAACCCTGTAGTCGTGCTAGCTTGGTGATATTCTGATAAATTAGAGGACCAACATTGAGAGGCTTCTGCATATGAGCGTAGTAGTTCAGAGCAGCTCTATCGTTAGTGACTTAACTAAGGTGGTTTGAAGGTAAGAGATGGGCATAAATAAAATAATGTTAGGCTTTAAAATGGGCATTGAGCTTGGAAGAAGAAAAGTTTACCTTATGGTCATTATGAACTTTCCAAGCTCCCTTTCCATCTTTCAAAAAGGTAATGATCTCATTCAGCTCAGCATTAAAAGGTGTAAAAGTGGAAAAGAAACAATTTTTTACGTTTATTAATCCATAAAAAACATTGATCTAGGTTAAATCAAAGAATACCCTCTTCTCCCTGACATATACACAATCATCCTTGATATCAGAGAGATTTGCAGAGAACTCCCTGACAACAGAAATTACTGCTATATAAAAAAAGTAACAAAAGTTCTCCTAGTGGTGCTCAATAATCAGGCTCACTACTAAACCACCAGGATTAAGAAAAGCACATTCTTGAATCAACTTTCGTGATTTGATGGCTCGTTATAACAGTCTTGAGCCTTCAAACTCACGAACTTCTTTGAATCAAATGGTTCCTTACCCTTCCCCCACTTAGTCTTAGGAGCCATTCTCTATAAAAATTCAAGAAAAATTCCTCATAAATTCAAAATAATACTCTTAAGCATCCAACAACATTTTTCTAAGCTAAGAATCCTTCCACAATGGATTCATCACTCATTACTTCCAAAAATCTAAAATTTTGGCACATGCGCAATGTGAGATAAATCCAAGGTAAAACAAAAAAAAAATTGCATTAAAGTGAAGCTCTTACCTTAAAGAGATCAAATCCAAAGTTCCCAAGCCAATAAATCACCCTAAAAACCAAGTTTAAAGAATCTCTAGGAAATCCCCACTCTCAAATTCACCAAATAAAGAAGGAAGAAGGTGATGGTTTGGGCGAAAATTGGGTTTTTTAAACATGAGCCGCCATTTCAGCTGAATTGGCGCTTAGGTGCTAAGTTCTGATGCCTATGCGCTAGTTTTTCAGGTTTTTCAGCGCTTAAGTACCAAGTTTTGGCACCTAGGCACTAGTGTCAAGATTTTGATTTTTTTCAATTTTTATAAAATTTTAACAACAAGCACTACTTCGGCGTCTAGGCGCTAGTGTCCAGATTTTGATTTATTTCATTTTCAATAAAATTTTAACAACAAGCACTACACACCCAGGCACAATGAACCCTAGTAAGACAAATTCAACATTTTCAAATATCTTCCAAAATCTAATTTTCACAAACATCAAAAATCACTTATATTCAAATATAAATCANTTATAAAATTTTAACAACAAGCACTACTTCGGCGTCTAGGCGCTAGTGTCCAGATTTTGATTTATTTCATTTATTATAAAATTTTAACAACTAGCACTACACACCCAGGCACAATGAACCCTAGTAAGCCAAATTCAACATTTTTAAATATCTTCCAAAATCTAATTTTCACAAACATCAAAAATCACTTATATTCAAATATAAATCCAATCCCCATACAAACACACATTATAATTCACTCATGACTTTTAAAACATAACTTATAAATTCAAACACAATCTACTAAGCACATGAACACTCACAATATTTTAAAGCTTAGAAGCACATAACAGAGCTAATACTCTATGGAACTAACAACTTTTAAACACATGTCAAAGCTACTACAAAAAATCAACTATATATTATCATCAACCACACTATCCACTTCTCTAATAACGCCAAGCAATTGATGCACATACAAGTTGTAGAGAGGATAGTTTGGGAATTCCTTAGAATATTCCTTGATCCAAAAATTCTTATTGTACATTTGGACTTGTGCCTCATGGAGTACAGTAGCATGATCTAGCTGTTGTTTTATCTGTCAATCTAGATGTTCAAACAAATCGGTGAAGTTACTAATCCTGTGAATCACTAACATCTCCTTTTTATATTCCCTATTTCCTCTATGGTACCAGCGAAACAATCAGCATGTCGAGGTCGTGATGATGTGAAAGGGTGAGAAGCCTGATCCATAGAAGAACTTCATCTATGTGTTGCAAAAAGATCGATGTTGTCACACATCAAGATAGACTAGCCCATGGGCTTCCAGGGAAGAAGTATCTTTTCCCAACTTTCATAAGAGACTTGGGCTTGACTACAAATTAAGAAAATAGCAGCAAGGTGTTCAAGCCCAGACATAAATCCATTTAGTGCAACACCAAGGATAAATATATAAATAAGAGCCCCCACATCAAAAGGTTTTCCGGTCTAAATATAGTAGTTAAGGATTACACTTTCTTTTGTTACTTTCTTTATGTTCGTGGTAGGAAGCAACTTGGCAGAAATAAAAAAATACCAAGGCTTAGATGATGAATTTAACCTTGCAGCAGGGAAACAAACCTTGAAATCACTTCTCAATTCCAACGTTCTTCACTATCTGTCAGGAATCTGAAGATCTCATTTAGATTGTCTTTAGCTAGAGTGAAGTTAGCAAATTCACATATTGATATGTCATCCACCAAGAATAACTCATTGATCCTTGATGGAGTAAAAGGTACTAACTTACATAAAACATAGACCAATTCAAGATTTATTCCATGAAGAGCTGAATAGAATTCATTCACGACAGAGATAACAGCATCGACAGTAGTGTAGCAATGCCTTTCCATCGCCTCTACATAATAATTGCCTCTACCTGACCTCCAGGAATGATGAATCCTCTCTCTCTAACCAATTTCTTCTTTTGTAGTGTTCTATCATGAATTATTTGTGCATCCTTGCTTATGAAGTTCTTCCGATAAAAATCTCCATGAGTTGAACTTTCCAAAGCATTGAAATCCATGAATCTTGAAATGTGGTGAAATATCAAGACTTCCCTCACTCCCGAAACCCTCTAGTTGATGATGAACAAAATGAAATGAAGATTTTGGGTGTTTTTACTTGAAATCCCCATCAGAAAACTAAAAATTTGAAGCATTGGGTAGTTTTGTAACTTTGGCGCCTAGGCGCCAGGTTCTCTGTGTGCTAGCGCCTAGGCGTCAATGCACACTTGAACACCTGTTCGACTTAGGTCCAAATATACATCCTAACCTCCCCTAGGTCTTGAATTATAGTTTTTTAAGTAGTAACATAACATGTGTGGCTGTGAAACATAAAAAACAATCAAGCAAATACACACCATCAAATCTCAACAAACTAAACCCACTCTAATAACTATGAGCTACCTCCCATAAAGCGCTTGGTTTAACATCGTCAGCCTGATGTATCCACTACATACTCGGGTTGACTCAATATCAAGATTTCATTTAATATTGGCCTACTTCCATCAAAGTAAGGTTTCAGCCTATGTTCATTTACTTTAAAAATTCTATCATATGCATTGACTTTTACCACAATGAATGATCACATCCACCCGGACTTCAATTTTCTAAGAAATAATTTCAATCTAGAATTGTACAGTAAAACTTCTTTTTCAGGTTCTAAATCCTTTCTTAAAATCTTTTGATCATGTCATAACTTCATCTTTTTTTTTATAAGTCTTTGCAATTTCATAAGATTCATTTCTAATCCCCTCAAGCTCATTCAATTTTATTAGTCATTTCTCAGTAGCATCTTTCAAATTATAATTAAATTCTTTGATAATCCAACAAGCTTTATGCTCCAATTCTATTAGTAAGTGACAAGCCTTTCCAAATATGAGTTTTCATAGGTTCATTTCTATAGGAGTTATATATGCAGTCCTATAAGACCGTAATACACCATTCAGTCTACCGAACCAATCCACTCTATTAGGATTTATAGTCTTCTCCAAAATTCTTTTTATTTCATGGTTGGATAATTCTGCTAGACTAATGGTTTGAGGATGATAAATAGTTTTAATTCTAGATTTAATACCATCTTGTTTAACAAGAGTTTCAGTCTTCCTATTCCTAAAATGACTTCCCCCCATCTGTAATTATTTCTTCGGCATTTTAAATCTACTAAAAATATTATTCATCAAAAATTTGTAATGCTTTAAGCATTACAGTGAGGTAAAGCAATCACTTTGATCTACATTGAAACATAGTCCACTACAACTAAAATGTATATATTTTCAAAGGATGGTATAAATAGTCCCATAAAATCTAATCCCCAAACATAAAAAAAATTTCAACCTCTAAAGTAAAATTGAGGGGCATTTCATTTCTTCTAGAAGTTTTGCCTACCGTTGACATTGATCACATGTTTTAACATAAATTTTAACATTTCTAAACATTGTAGGCCAATAAAATTCAAATTATAAAATTTTAAATGCAGCTTTATCAATCCCAAAATGTCCCCCAAAATTATAATCATGACATCTTTAAATAATTTGCTGAGGTACACATCTTCAAATAATTTGGTCCTTATATTGTTTATATAAATATTGGTCATCCTAGAAGTAAGATTTTACATCATGCATAAACTTCATCTATTGTTGGTATGTCAAACCATAGGGTGAAATGTTACTAACTATGAAATTAACTATGTCGGCATACCATGAAACACGTCATTCAGTTATAGTATATAATTTTTCATCAGGAAAATAATTATTGATTTCATTTTCAAGATTAACTAAATTTTCCTTTTCAAGCTTAGATAAAAAATCAGCAATTTGATCATCAATTTCCCTCTTATCTACTATTTCAAAATCAAATTCTTGCATTAAAAGGACCCATCTGATTAACCTTGGTTTTGCATCCTTCTTCAGCATCAGATATTTAATAACAGAGTGATCTGTGTGCACAGTACCTTTAGTTCCTATAAGGTAAGGCCTAAATTTTTTAAGGAAATATACTATTGCTAATAACTCTTTTTTCATAGTAGTGTAATTAATTTGAGCTTCGTTAAGATTTTTACTAGCATAAGATATTACTTTAAAAATTTTATCATATGTTTATCCTAAAGCAACCTCAATAGCATAATTACACATGTCACACATCAACTCAAATAGTTTCACCCAATCGAGTGAAATAATAATAGGAGTGGTGATTAATTTTTCTTTTAACAATTCGTAGGCATTTTGGAACTCTTTATTAAAATCAAATAAAGCATCTTTTTCTAAAAATTGGCACATAGGCTTAGTGATTTTGGAAAAAAACTCTAATGTATTGCCTGTAGAAACCAGCATGTCCTAAGAAACTCCTAACTTCTCTCACTATATTAGGAGGAGGTAGTTTAGTAATAACTTAAATTTTTGCTAGATCTACTTTCATACCATTTTCAGAAAATTTATGTCCAAGTACAATTCCTTCTACAACTATAAATTGANCTTTCATACCATTTTCAGAAAATTTATGTCCAAGTACAATTCCTTCTACAACTATAAATTGACATTTTTCCCAATTGAGAACTAAATTTGTTTCTTTGTAGCGTTTGATTTAAACATGACTCAAATGAAGTACCAAACACTGAAAATTCATCCATAAAAATTTTAATTCCTCTCTCAATTAAGTAACAAAAATTGGATATCATGAACTTTTAAAAATTTACAGATGCATTACATAATCCAATAGGCATCCGTCTAAAAGCAAAAGTATATGTAAGGACTAGTGAATGTGGTTTTTTCTTGATCATCAAGAGCTATAGGAATTTGGTGATAACCGGTATATCCATCCAAAAAGTAGATATATATGTGCCCCGCTAACCGGTCTAACATTTGATCTAGAAAAGGTAAAGAAAAGTGATATTTCCTTGTGGCGAGATTTAATTTTTTATAATCAATGCATACTCGCAACTCAGTGACTTATCGAGTTGGAATTAATTTATTTCTTTCATTAATAGATACAGTCACTCCCCCTTTTTTAGTAACATTGTGGATCGAATTAACCCAAGCACAGTCCGAGATAGAATAAATAATTTCAGTATCTAACCACTTTATAATTTCTTTCTTTACAACTTCTTTTATTATTGGGTTGAGTCTCCTTTGAGGATTAGCCCTCAGCTAGTGGATTCTCTTTCATAAAAAATTGTTGATTACAAATGGAAGGTCTAATTCCTTTAATATCAGCTATCATCTATCCAAAAGTTTTCTTATAACTTTTTAAAGTTTACAATATTTTTTATTCTTGATCTTCAGTTAAGCTTGAGGATATTATAACAGGTAGTATAAATGAGTTCCCTAGAAAAGCATACTTTAAATGCGTAGGTAAAACCTTCTTCACTAGCTCTAGAGGTTTTTCAATTGAAGGACTGAAAGATTTACTGTTTTCACTAGTGTCCAATAGCTCAAAATTTTCTTAAGCATAATTTGTATCCTCATTATTTTTTTTAATTATTTTATCTTTCAGATCGGTATCTTCTTCATACTCTAATTCTTGTAGTTCCATTTTACCTTCATTGTATTCCTTGAAATGACTTTTACTTAATTGATTGATAAATTTCATTCTGAAACATTCATCATCTCTTCCCTTTGTTGGATATTTCATTCATTTTAATACATTAAATATAACTTTTTGATCCTTAACTCTCATGGTTAATTTACCTTTTTTCACATCTATCATAGCTCTTCCAGTAACAAGAAAAGGTCTCCCTAATTGATTACCCATGTGTAACACCACTTCTTCTATGGACATATTACTCTCTTTAGATTGTTGGTTAATGTTAAATTTTAGAGGATAAGTTGGCCTATAGTGAGTACTACCCTGGTTGTTCTAGTTTTCGAATGGGTTTTCTTGATTGTTCCCCCATTGTTGGTTAGTACCACAAGAATTATTATTCCAGATCTTTGATAGGCTAGCTGGGCACAGATATGTTTGTTTTTTAGATGAATATACCAGCTATCATCAAATACTAATTGCTCCAAAGGATCAAGAGAAGAAAATGTTTACTAGTCCTTATGGTACTTTTGATTTTTGACGAATGTTATTTGGTTTATGTAACCGGACTGCGGCATTTCAAACATGTATGATATCGATTTTCAGCTATTTATTTGAAAAAGGGATAGAAGTCTTTATGGATGATTTTTTTGTGTTTGGAACTTAATTTGAAATATGNGGTGGGTACAATTCACTCCTTCAAGAATA
Organism: Phalaenopsis hybrid cultivar; assembly: GCA_002079205.1. Lineage (NCBI taxonomy): Eukaryota > Viridiplantae > Streptophyta > Magnoliopsida > Asparagales > Orchidaceae > Phalaenopsis > Phalaenopsis hybrid cultivar. Next base: position 194,933 of record JXCR01134021.1, on the reverse strand, counting down.
AATGACATGTTTATGATTGAAAGTATTTTTATTTGTCACTATGCCAATTTTGTCCCTACAAGAAACAACATGAATGAACTTTATTGATTCCTTACTAATGAAGATAAAAATTGGGATACAAGAATAATAGACATATAAGTTTTTCTTCATCATTATTGAATCTTGCATCTAAGGAATGACATTTCTTTATTACATCAAAACAACTTCTTACTAAGAAAATCAGTAAAGTGACAAAGAAAAGTGCACTTTTTGAATTATTGTATTCAAACTGGTAGACTTATTGATGTTGGTGCTTTAATAATAAAGTTTGTTTTGGGTTTAATCATCAATGGATCAACTTCTGGACAAGGACATCCATCTACCATATTCCTATAGTGCAGCTAGTTGCAACTGCTTTATGAAAGTTGGGAAAAAGTGTTTCTCTTTTGTAAGCATATGGACCCAGAAGTTTATTCCAATTGCATAGGAATTGGAGAGGAGAATGATATGAATATATTGATGGATCAATCATCTCAAAATTCATCGCCTATTCAGCCTTACTTTAGTTTGAATGCACTTATTAAAATGAATAAGAAGTGGGAAAATGAGGTACAAAATCTTATGCATTCAATTAAAAATATTTCTGAAATGCTTGACCACCTCGATTGGAGGATGAAGGAACACTTCGAACACACTGGACATATTGAAGAAGGTTTGCTGCGCATGTTTAAGAAAAATGCTTGGGTTAAAGAAGATTCGTAGAGAAATTTTCTCACTAACCTTTTTACAACTTGTATGTTCCCTACCAATCCATGGGAAACATTCAAGAAGATGAAAGTGAAGAAGTTTGAACTTGTTTTAGTACAGATATCGTAGTTATAATTGTTTTTATATGTAATGTGTTTGTACTAGATTTAATTTATTGTGGAACCTTATATTTGTTGTTTGTTAAATTTTTGATATTTGGGCTTCAGCATTAGTTTGTTGGCTTGATTTAAACTTTTTGTTAGATGTGTTGGCTTGAAAACTGTTAGTTGGTAATCGTTTAAATTTTATATATAAATGGGAGTTCTGTATTGTTTGTGAAATTATATGTTAGAAAATTTTTTAATTATGAGTATAAGTGTTTAATTAAGTTAATTAGATGTTGATGTGGAGTTGTACGTAACCTTTTAGAAAAAATTGAAGTCTGAAAATTTTTTGTTTTGGAGCCAGATTTGGCACCTAAGGCGTCAGTTTCCCGAAAATGCCCAGATTCACTTAAAACCACTAAATACCCATGTACAACTCCATTTTTACTGTTATAAGAGTTTTTTGAAGAAGTTTAAAGAAAACTCATGGTGAAAAGCTTCTTACCAAATATTCTTACTTTTGGAGTTTGATTTATTATGTTGTGAATTTATTTGGATTTTATTTGAACTTATATAGAAATTCTTATGCCTCTAAGAGTAAATAGAAGAAAGCCTATGGGAGATTTTGAAACAAGGAGATTTATTAAATTTAAGGCTCAACATAATTATAATACTCAAATGGGCTTGAGAAAGTTGATTCGGGAGAGAGCATTTTCAAATCCAGGAGGAGAGATCGAAAGGTTGATTTTTGCTCGAAAGTGGGAAACTTTTTGCTACTTCAACGTAGTAGCCATTGTTCCTATGAATTGATAATTCTATGTCAATCTTTGAGTGACTACGGATGACCACATTTATGTTCGTGGTAAGCAAGTCGAATTTACTCGAAAAATAATCAATGCACTTTATGGACAGAGAAATGAGTTTCATTGTGAGTATGGTGTATTTTTTATGACTGATTCATCACTTGATGAGGTGATTTCTTATCTCATTGATGGAAGAGGAGAATGGAAGGTTAAAAATAATTAGAAAGTCAATTTCTCCACTTCCATGTTAAATGTTCAATCTAAAGCATGGCATTACTTCATCTCTACAAAGTTGCTTCCAAATAATTGCCTAAGCAAAGTAACTAAGGAAAGAGCAGTGCCTAATTTCTGCATTCAACAAATGAAAGTAGTTGATATTGGTGCTCTTATTGTGCATAATTCTCAGAGGATTGCTAGAAGTGGATCAACTAGTGGTTTGGGATATCCTACCCTGATTTTCACTTTATGTGAACAATTAGGAGTAGAATTTGGTAGAATTGAAGAAATGCTGTGACCACTAAAACCTATTGGAAAACCAACTATGCATAAATTTTAATCATTTGTTGGATCTAGGAGTGGAAGTAGTGATAGACCCTCCACATCAGCTGCAGGATCATCTACTTCTAATTTTGTTTTACTTGAAAATATTATGGAATAGTTAATGATTCAATAATCAGATCTCATAGCAATGCAAAATAGTATAGGTGGTATAGAAGCCAGAAAGGCCTACAATGATGAATATAAGCAGAAAAGAGTCCAACACGACATTGCATATGAAGAGACGATTAGATTTTTTAGGGGTGATCATACTGTAGAGTTTTCTACATGCCCCAGCTTCACACCTTATGTGCAAGAAGAAGAAGAAGATGATGAGGAAGAGGAGGATCAAGAGTAAAATCTATTTGGGTATTTTTTGTTTTTATGTTTTGTTATTTGTTTTATTTATTGTTGATGGTATGAGTTGGAACAATTTACGTGCTTAGTTTGTGGACTATTGAATTGGTATATGTAATCGTAAATTGTAGACTTTTATTTTTCAGCATTTTTAGTTGCTTTAGTTTACTATTTATGTCTTTAATTTATATTTTCTTAGCAAATCCTTTTATATATTATGTCATTTAATACTTTAAAGCCTGTACTTTTAAGTTAGCACCTACAAAATATCAAGAGCCAAGTTTCATATTCAGAATCCTCTATAGGTTAGTTTTATTTTTTATGTATTTACTGTTTTCTTTCACCTGCAAATTGTTTATACTACATGTTTTACTTATTATTTAAAAATTGAAGTTTGGGGGCAAGAAAATTTTCTTTAAAAAAAAGAAAAAAAAGTGAACTAAATTTTTTTGTCCTCAATTAGCTATACCCTTAAAATTAATTTAACATGACCATGGATATTAGAGTTTAATTTTAAATAACTATATTTTTTTTGTAAATATTTTGGTAAACTTAAGTAAAAAATCTTCAATAATGACGGTCAATTCTAGAGTTAAGACATTTAGTATGAAAGAATAAGACTATGTTTTTTCTTTTTAAAGTAAAGAAAATTGTATTTTTAAAGTATTAAGAATCTTAGAGTTTCATGTAAGAAGAGAAGAATGAAACTTTATAAAAAATCTTCAAAGCTAATATGAATTTATAGAGTGAAGGAAGGTAAGAAGTGTTGACTTTAAGAAAAGGATGGTGAAGTTCAAAATTATTAAAGGCTATCAAGATATAGTATTCCTCACATGAAAAATAAAAAAAAAAGAAATGAAAAGAAAGGATTGTAAATGATCCTAAAGAAAATTAAATAAAAAGGAAAAGAAAAGGAAAATATGTGAGGAGAAGCTTGAGGTGATGTCTAATCAAAAATTGGCTTCACTTGAATCAACTTGAGGAAAAAGGCTTTATTACATTTTCTAAACTTGTTTCTCAGTATTAGAATCCTTACTAATATAGTTTTCTTAATTTTTTTTTCATATGGATATTCTAAGTATCTTTGATATGACAAATTATAATTCTTCTCAAAATGAATGGATATTCAAAACTCTTAGACTTGATTACTAGGTGTTCTTATACTTGTAGTTTTGACCTAAGTTATTAAAAGTTTTTCTTAAGTTATATTATGATATTTATTAAAATAAATTATAGAAGTTTATAGTTATTTTGTCATAAGTCATATTTTTATATAGTAAAAGGATCAGTTGAGGACAAGTAACATTTAAGTTTGGGGGATTTTAATACGCCAAAATATTTATGCTTATTTTGGGGATATTACACTTTAAAGAAGAGTATTTTCATGTTTTTATTGTAGGTATATCAATTTTAGGCACTTGGAGCAAAAAGTAGCAAAAATCAAAAAAATTTTAGCCAAAATGGATATTTTCATGGTCCTGGGGCGAGAGGCACCATTTTCTAGAGAGCTGGTGCCATAAGTGCGAGAAACTAACGCCAGAGGTGCCATTTTACAGAGAAGTCATGCCAGAGTTGCCAACAGCGTCAGAGAGGAATTATGATGGAGTAAGATGGTTTGTGACTATTTTTGTGTGGTTTTTGAAGGCTCTAAACAATTCAAACATTTCATTGAGTGGTTCAATGCANAGTGCCTAATTTCTGCATTCAACAAATGAAAGTAGTTGATATTGGTGCTCTTATTGTGCATAATTCTCAGAGCATTGCTAGAAGTGGATCAACTAGTGGTTTGGGATATCCTACCCTGATTTTCGCTTTAGAATTTGGTAGAATTGAAGAAATGATGTGACCATTAAAACCTATTGGAAAACCAACTATGCATAAATTTGAATCATTTGTTGGATCTAGGAGTGGAAGTAGTGATAGACCCTCCACATCCAGCTATAGGATCATCTACTTCTAATTTTGCTTTGCTTGAAAATATTATGGAATAGTTAATGATTCAATAATCAGATCTCATAGAAATGCAAAATAGTATAGGTGGTATAGAAGCCATAAATGCCTACAATGATGAATATAAGCAGAAAAGAGTCCAACACGACATTGCATATGAAGAGACGATTAGATTTTTGAGGGGTGATCATACTGTAGAGTTTTCTACATGCCCCAGCTTCACACCTTATGTGCAAGAAGATGAAGAAGATGATGAGGAAGAGGAGGATCAAGAGTAAAATTTATTTGGGTATTTTTTTTTTATGTTTTGTTATTTTTTTTGTTTTACTGTTGATGGTATGAGTTGGAACAATTTACGTGCTTAGTTTGTGGACTATTGAATTTGTATATGTAATCGTAAATTGTAAATTTTTATTTTTCAGCATTTTTAGTTGCTTTAGTTTACTATTTATGTCTTTAATTTATATTTTCTTAGCAAATCCTTTTATATATTATGTCATTTAATACTTTAAAGCCTGTACTTTTAAGTTAGCACCTACAAAATATCAAGAGCCAAGTTTCATATTCATAATCCTCTATAGGTTAGTTTTGTTTTTTATGTATTTACTGTTTTCTTTCACCTGCAAATTTTTTATACTACATGTTTTACTTATTATTTAAAAATTAAAGTTTGGGGGAAAGAAAATTTTCTTTAAAAAAAAGAAAAAAAAGTGAACTAAATTTTCTTGTCCTCAATTAGCTATACCTTTAAAATTAATTTAGCATGACCATGGATATTAGAGTTTAATTTTAAATAACTATATTTTTTTGTAAATATTTTGGTAAAATTAAGTAAAAAATCTTCAATAATGAAGTTCAATTCTAGAGTTAAGACATTTAGTATGAAAGAATAAGACTATGTTCTTCTATTTAAAGTAAAGAAAATTGTATTTTTAAAGTATTAAGAATCTTAGAGTTTCATGTAAGAAGAAAAGAATGAAGCTTTATAAAAAATCTTCAAAGCTAATATGAATTTATAAAGTGAAGGAAGGTAAGAAGTTTTGACTTTAAGAAAAGGATGGTGAAGTTCAAAATTATTAAAGGCTATCAAGATATAGTATTCCTCACATGAAAAATAAGAAAAAAAGAACTGAAAAGAAAGGATTGTAAATGATCCTAAATAAAATTAAATAAAAAGGAAAAGAAAAGAAAAATATGTGAGGAGAAGCTTGAGGTGATGTCTAATCAAAAATAGGCTTCACTTGAATCAACTTGAGGAAAAAGGCTTTATGACATTTTCTAAACTTGTATCTCAGTATTAGCATCCTTACTAATATAGTTTTCTTAAATTTTTTTTTCATATGGATATTCTAAATATCTTTGATATGACAAATTACAATTCTTCTCAAAATTAATGGAGATTCAAAACTCTTAGACTTGATTACTAGGTGTTCTTATACTTGTAGTTTTGACCAAAGTTATTAAAAGTTTTTCTTAAGTTATATTATGATATTTATTAAAATAAATTATAGAAGTTTATAGTTATTTTGTCATAAGTCATATTTTTATATAGTAAAAGGATCACTTGAGGACAAGTAACATTTAAGTTTGGGGGATTTTAATACGCTAAAAAATTTATGCTTATTTTGGGGATATTACACTTTAAAGAAGAGTATTTTCATGTTTTTATTGTAGGTATATCAATTTTAGGCACTTAGAGCAAAAAGTAGCAAAAATGAGGAAATTTTTAGCCAAAATGGATATTTTCATGGTCCTGGGGTGAGAGGCACCATTTTCTAGAGAGCTGGTGCCATAAGTGCGAGAAACTAACGCTAGAGGTGCCATTTTACAGAGAAGTGACGCCAGAGGTGCCAACAGCGTCAGAGAGGAATTATGGTGGAGTAAGATGGTTCGTGACTATTTTTGTGTTGTTTTTGAAGGCTCTAAATAATTCAAACATTTCATTGAGTGGTTCAATGCTTCTAAACACTTTGGAAAAACTCTTTAATGAAGAGATGTCTCTTGGATGAAGGGGCTTATCTCTTGATGTTAAAAGATGTTACTTTTGGGAAAAAAATTCAAGGAAATTTTGAATTTCTTTTCAAAGAAGACTGACCCTAATTAAAAAGGAGAGGAGTCTAGAGAAGAGAGGGAGCATGAGTTTGAGAGGAAGGTTTTGGTGTGAGAGAGAAGTCTTGGAGAAGAGAGGATTTTCTTCTAGGATTGTAAGAGGCGTGGGAAGGTGAGAGATTTCTAATTTATTACCGATGTAAGAGAGAATTGAGTGTGATTGTAAAGTGAGAAAGTCCTTAAAGGGAACTTCTAGAGATTTTCATGGAAAGGGTGTGAGATAAGTTGTGTTCTTTTCTTTCCTTATTTTGTAAACTTATTTTTATATATTAAATCCTTGTTTTGTCATATCCTTCTCATGAATTCAGAGTAGTCTTCTTTATCCTTCTCCCTACAATGAGATATGGTTTTATGAAGAATTAGTTTTTTTTTGTAACGTTTTAAATGTCAATAAATTGTAATGATTTGAACTTTTATCTTCATTTACTTTTTGATCTCGTCAATTGAAAGGTTAAAATTTATTGAGAAACATACAATCCAAAAGGGATATGCTTTCTACAACATTGTAAGAGTCGCATTCAATTTCATAAGTGAGACTGTAATACATGGGGTTGCGTGCAAATAAATAGGGAGATATACTTTGATGGGCACAGAATTGGAGATTTCAAGGTGACAGATTAATATCTCCAATTTGGTCCAGTTTCTTGGAAACTAAAGTGAGATTGTTAGCCCTTAAGCGAGGGAGAACTGAGAGCTCTGAAGTAGTACCCAACATCCTCTCAACCTAACCACAAATTTAGGGACTAAACTCTGGATTATTTAATGTTCTTTATGCGCTCTGAAAGGGTAAGGAATATAATTGCTCCTATTTCGCACAATACAATTTTATATGTATTTTAAATTATTTTATTTTCTTTGAACTCCATAAACTCATTGTAAAGGCGAAGGATGTTTTCTTAAATTTGAAATCTTTGTTTCAAAACTTTTTTTAGTCTTTATAAGTTTACTTTTGAAGTTTAGTAATTAATTAAGTTAACTTAACTCCTTTAACTGCATTTCATTTAGTGCACATTAAATTTACTTTAGATTTATTTTGCTTACTTAAGTTTTATAGTTTCAATATGGTGTTTGACGTTATAATCATAAGAGGTTCCAAATTTTTGTGGGATCGATACTTAGGACTCCATTAAAGTCATTTATTACTTAAGTGATACGTATACTTGCGCTATTATTACGGGTTTGGCAGCTTAGAGATTTTAAAAGATAAAATTATATATACTGAACTTATTTTTATTGGGATTGAACTGCATATTTACTATTAGTGTTGTTGTGGGTGTATTGTAATATTGAAAGATATTTACAACGTACACCACAAAACTGCCCGCATCAAATTTAAGCCAAATTTGCTGGATTTCATCTTCTTGAGGTAAGAGCTTCTCTTCAATGTAAAAACATTTTATTTTCACCATGTATTTTTAGTATATTGGAGATTTGACAGAAAATCACTATTCATGGTAAAAATTTGAGAAAAGCCTATGGAAAATGCATAGAAATGATAATTTATGCTTTTAAAAGTTGAGTTTAGTGATTTAGTCTTGAATTTAGGATTTATTGTGAATTTTATATGATTTTTATAAATGACCCCAAGAATGAAGATAAGTAAAGGGAAGTCCCATTTTGATTCAAGGAAGTTCTTTAGCTTGAAAGCTCAGTACAGGTATACCAAAGCACTGTAATCAAGAAAACTGATTCCTGAGAGATGTTTCAAAAGTCCGAGCGGAGCAGTGGAGGATTTGAATGTTTGCTGATAGTGGGAAAATTTTTTTTGTTTTTCTACTGTGGCCATAATTTTTGTTGTTAAGGAGTTTTACGCTAATCTCCCTGAAGCTAAAGAAAATCAGGTCATGGTTCGAGGAAAATCAGTGCCTTTCTCCCCTGATGTAATAAATTTGTTTATACCAGCTCCCTCATAGTAAGTTGTGTTTTTATTCAAATTATAGTCCAACTGAGGAAGAGTTAGATGAGATCATATCGTCATTGACTACGAGAAGAGGACTGTGGAAGATAATAAATGAAAGAAGAGTCAACTTCCCCACGTTAAAGTTAGATGTCACGTCGAAAGTCTGGCACTACTTTATTTATCCTCACCTACTACCAACCAACCACCTCAGTGAAGTTACCAACCTTAAACTATTGAATTTAGCAGTTCAAGCTAATTGACATCGGAGCTCTGATCTATCAGACTATCATCAGTTCTACTACTACTACCACTACTACAGGTTTGGAATTTGCATCCTTGATCTTTTCCTTATCTGAGCTGGCAGGAGTTAGATTCAATAGCTGGGAGGAGATACTATAGCCTCTAAAGCCTATTACAAGTGTTAATGTGAAATATTATTCACAACATTTGATATTTGGCTGGAGAGGAGAATTTTCTAGAAGTTCAGATGCCTCTACTTCTCATGCTTTTACCTTACATGCATCTACATCACAAGATCAGGCTACTAGTTATGATTTGCAATCACACTTATTGCAAATGATGTTAGATAACATCAATTATACTGCAGACAAGGTATTAAATTTAGAGAATTTTGTAGATCATATTGATGGTTATTCGAGAAGACACGGTGATTATGAGAAAAATTTTAACTATCTTTGGAAAACCTTATTAGGGGTGACCAAAGTGTAGTTTTTCCTTCATATCCATAATAACATCATAGGAGCTTATTGCCTTTTCGGATAGCAATTATTGTGATGATAAGGAGGAGGAGGAGAATTAATTTGTTCAGTTTAGATTTTTTATTGTGAACTTTATGTGGTACTGTTATATTGTACTGTTAATTTGTTTTGAATTGTACTTGTTTAGACTGCTACTATTGTTTATATTTTATTTTGTTAGACACTATTGTGATGTATTTAAATTTTTGTGGTAGTGATTGTCTTAATTGTGTTGTCTACTATATTTATTTAGTTTGTGTTCAACTCAATCCTGATTTTTAGGAAGGTTTAGAATATTACTAACTTTCACTAAAAAACTTCATGTTTAAAATTTTCAATTTACTACCGGGTATTTTTCTTTATGTTGCAACTGTAAATTTTTGTTAGTGTGTTTGTTTGCTTTTATGTTATCCTCCACTCCATAGAAGTCTAATGAATCTCTATATGTTAAAGTTAAATTAAAATTTAATCAATTAATTCTTACTCGTGTTTTTAATTTTTGTACTTATATATTTAGGATATTAAAACTCTTGTAAGCATGTTATTTTTAGTTTTCATTCCGGTTAGATATATATGATGCTAAAATGTTTTATCTTATTAAAAATTTAAATTTGGGGGGTGAAAAACTTTCTTAAACATAAAGTTTATATGTTCTCAAACGTGCTACAAATAAATTTGATTTTGATTTAAAAAAATGATTATGTATATGAAGTTATATTAGGGAAGTAAAATTTTAGAAAACATAAATGATTAAAAGAAGTTCGTTGAAACCTATAGTAAAGAAGAAAAACTTAAAGTTAAACCTTTTTAGTGTAGAAATTATAAATATTGTGTAACTATCTTTAGTAGGAGAAATTGTAATTTTAAAAAATATATTTTATTAAAAATAATTTTCTTTAGGGTTAGACTTTTATTTTCAAAACTTAAATTTATTTTATTAAAAATAATTTTCAAAACCATTATTATATTTTTAAGTAAAAGATTTATATCAGAACTTTGCTCTAGGAAAGAAGGAGTGGAATTTAAAATCATTATTACTCGATATGGATAAACAAATATTTTAAATCCATATAGAGTAATACTCACCTAAAAAAAAGAAAAAGGAGAAAAATAAAAGGAAAAAAAAAGAAAGTTGAAAAAGGGAGGAGAAGCTTTAGGATTAATTTCAAATCAAAAATTTGTTCCACATGTAATCTTTTTAAAGTATAAGACTTGAGAAACTCTTAAGCTCAAGGATATAATATAGTAAGTATAATTATTCTTAATAAAAATTTTTAAGTGAAGAAGATAGAATGCATAAACTCTATATTTGGAGAATTTACAAATATTTCTGATAGATAGAAACTCATATTTTCAATTTTTTTTCATTAAACATTTCTAAACTCTAAGTTGGTCTCATGTACTAATATTTTTTTTAAATTTGACTATTATATTTCTAGATCAAAAATTTAAAATATTTGGTTTTGAAAGATTGGAGTGTCACTTGAGGATAAATAACATTTTAAGGTTGGGGGACTTTGATACACCTAAAATATATAGCATTTATGTACACATTTTTATACATATTTTTAAGATATTGCATTTTAATTGAAGATATTTCTGTATTTTTCTTTCAGGTACAATCAAATAGATGAAAATGGTGAAAGGAATGAAAAAAGATTAAATTTGGAGAAAAATGAAGAATGTGTGCAAAATAATTGTGGCGCCTAAGCACCCAGAACTAGCTCTTAAGCACCAGTAAAACTAAAAAGGCCACACCTAAGAGCCAAGTACCTTGTGCTTAAGTGCCAAAGGTAGTTACTTGGTGATTAAATGAATTTAGATGAATTTTTTAAGAGGTGTTTGAAGAAACTCTTGGTGAAAATGTGGGAAATGGTTAATGTAAAAAAAAATGCATTCAATTGGTTTTTGAAAGGGGACAACACTTGGAAGATTTATTAAATGTGGACACATTTTGAAGAGACACCAAGGCACCTTTTGAAAAATCATAAAAGAAGGACTTGGATTGAATTTAAGAGGAGCCACTACCCCCTTCTAAACACCATCGACGCCTCTCTCTCTTAGATTAATTAGGATATATTTTTAGAGAGAAGATTAGAGGACTTGTAGTGTGTGAGTAGAGAGTATTGTAAGTGAAAGGAAGAGAAGAGATTTAAAGGAACTTCAGAAGTTTGGTGGAGAGGATTTGAGATAAGTTTTTATTTTGGTGACTACATTTGGTTTTAAATTAGACTATTTGTTTGTTTGCATGATTTCTACTTTTAAACTTAAGTGTGGTTGAATTTCGTCCATGAATTCTGAGTAGTTTTCTTTATCTTTTTAATTAAAATGATAAGTGATTAAGTATTGGATAGAAGTTGTGTGAAGTATTAATCTTTAATGTTGGAATAAGTTGTGATGATTTTAAATCTTATACTTAATTTACTTCTTGATTTGGTCAATTAAGATGTTAATATTTAGGGTGAGAACATGTAATATCTGAGATCGTATTGTCTCAATCAACTAATGCTAAAAATCACATGAGATTTTATGAATGAGAATGTAATTCATATGATTGAGTGCAAATAAATAGAGAAATAAACTTTGAAGTGCGTAGAATTAGAGGACTTTAGAGTGACAGGCTAAAGCCCCCAAATTAGTTTATAGTTGTAGGTTTTGATATGAGATGTTAGCCCCCAGGTGGAGGGAGAAGATAGAACTCTAAAGTGAGAGCTAGTATCTACCCTACTGATACACCTAAAATATATAGGTTTTTAGATGCATTTTTATAGCTTATTTTGCGATATTGCGCTTTGATGGAAGTTATTTGTGTGTTTTTCTTTCAAGTACAAGTAAAAAATTGAAAAATGCAAAATGAAGTGAAAAAGGATCAAATTTAGAGCAAAGAGGTGAAAATTATGGTAAAGTGTTTTGGCGTCTAAGCACCAGATTTGCCGCTTAAGTATTGGTTAAACAGAGAAAGCCTCACCTAAGCGCCAGAGGCCCCGCACTTAAGCTCCGAAGGCAATTATTTGGTGGTTTTCTTGGTTTGGCCAAATTTTAAAGAGGTGTTTGGGGCACCTATTTGATAAAGAGGGTGGTTATGACCACTAGGAATAAAAATATTATTAAAATACTTGCAAAAGGATGCATCCCTTGGAGAGTACATCAAATTTGGATACATTTTGAAGAGTTTCCAAGGCACCTCATGGGAAATTTATAAAAAGAAGGAACTTGAGACATTTGAAAGGGGTGCTTGAAATTTTGAAAAGTGCTTAAAATGGGAGAGATTTTTAGGCACCACAAAAATTTACTTTATCCTTTTTATTTTTAGCATTATTTTGAGAGTTAAGAGTGTTGTGAAAGAGAAGAGATTCAAAGGAACTTCAAGAGTTAGGCGGAGGATTTGAGATAAGTTTTTATCTTTTGTTTTTAAACTACTTTAGGTTTTAACTGAAACTTCTTGTTAGTTTGACAATGATTTCTACTTTTAAACTAAAATGTGGTTTTGTTTTCTCCATGGATTCTGAGTATTTTTCTTTATCATTATCCTTAAAAAGATAAGTAATTAAAGTGTTGGATAGAAGTTGTGGAGAGCATTAATCTTTAATGTTGGAAGAAGTTGTGTTGATTTAAATCCATGAACTTCATTTACTTCTTGATTTGGATTATCCAAATGTTAAAATTTGTTGTGAGAACATGTAAGAACCGGGCTGGTATGGTCTTAGTCAACAATTGGAAAAAATCACATGAGGCTGCATAAAAGATAGTGTAATTCATATGATTTAGTGCAAATAAATAAAGACATAATAATTGAATGGTGTAGAGTTAGAGGACTTTAAAGTGACAGGTTAAAGCCCCCAACTTTATTGTTTTAGGTTCTGATACGAGATGTTAGCCCCTAGGTGGAGGGAATCGAGGGAACTCTAGTGTGAGAGCTAGTATCTTCCCTGCCTAGCCGGTCTTCAGAACCATTCAAACTTTCAATTAGTCAATGTTCTTTATAGCATCTCTAATAAAGGTAAAGAATACAATTGCTCCTATTTGGCACAACACAATTTGCATACGTCCACAACAGAATTCCTATGTGTACTACTGATTCATGACAAAGAGAAAGATATTTTCAAATTTAGTGCTTTTCTTTTTCATAAACTCAAGTTATCTTTATAAATTGTCACTGTTTTGTCAAAATAACAAAAATACCAAAAAGATTTGAATTTTAATTACTGTGAATACATCTCTAGTTTAAGTAATTGACCGGCTAGGCAGGGAAGTCCTCTAACTCAATCATATGAACTTTAAAATGAATTCTGAGTAGTTTTATATCATAACCTGAGGGATAACATTCACGTATTAAGACCTAAAACAATAAACAAGTTGGAGACTTTAGCATGTCACTTTAAAGTCCTCCAACTCTACACCCTTCAATGAATATTTCCCTATTTATTTGCACTCATATGAACTACATTCTCATTCGTACAACCTCATGTGATTCTTTCCAATTGTTGACTGAGACAATACCAGCCCGGCTCTTTCGTGTTCTTACAACAAATTTTAACATATGGATTGGCCAAATCAAGAAGTAAATGAATTGTGTGGATTTAAATCATCACAACTTCTTCCAACATTAAAGATCAATACTCTCCACAACATCCATCCAAAACTTAATATTTAAATCATCACAACTTCTTCCAACATTAAAGATCAATAAAACTTCCATCCAACACTTTAATTACTTATCATTTTAAGGAGAAAGATAAGGAAAACTACTCAATGAAGTGCATGGATTTAAATCATCACAACTTCTTCCAACATTAAAGATCAATACTCTCCGTTATTCCATCCAACACTTAATTACTTATCATTTTAAGAAGAAAGATAAAGAAAACTACTCAAAATCTAAGGAGAAAACAAAACCACACTTTAGTTCAAAAGTAAAAAATATTGTTAAACCAATAACAAGTCTCAATTAAAACCAAAGGTAGTCTAAAAAAAAATATAAAACCTTATCTCAAATCCTCCACCAAACTCTTGAAGTTCCTTTGAATCTCTTCTCTTTTACAACACTTTAATCTCAAATCCTCCACCAAACTCTTGAAGTTTCTTTGAATCTCTTCTCTTTTACAACACTCTCAATATAAAAATAAAAATAAAAAGGATAAAATAAATATGTGGCGCCTGAAAATCTCTCCGAACTAACTCTACAATTCAAGAACTTTCAAAACTTTCTCTTTTTAGCCACATTTTCAAAGGCTCAATCTTCATTCTTTTATAAATCTCCAAAAGGTGTCTTGGTATCTCTTCAAAATATGTCTTGATTTAATTAATTTCTCTAAGAGATGCCTCCTTTCACAATAATTTTCGTCCATGGTGGTTGTAATAACCTATTAAGCCAATGGGTGCCTGAAAACCTCTTCAAAATTTGCAAAAACCAAATTTATTCATCCAATAACTGCCACTGCACTTAAGCGGGAGGCCTCTGGCGCTTAGATGTGGTCTTCTCTGTTTAACCAGCGCTTAAGCGTCGGATCTAGCACTTAGGCGCCATAACACTCTTGCCAATTATCTCATATTTGCTCCAAATTTGATCCTTTTTCTTTCCTTTAAGCATTTTTCACCTTTTTACCTGTGCCTGAAAGAAAAACACTTAAATATCTTTTATTAAAGTGCAATATCTCAAAAATAGGTATAAAAATGCATCTAAAAACACTATATATTTTAGGTGTATCAAAATCGCCCAAACTTAAAATGTTACTTGTCCTTAAGTGACACTTCAATCTTTAAAAACTAAATAAGTATGATATGTATATAAGTTTCTT
Organism: Phalaenopsis hybrid cultivar; assembly: GCA_002079205.1. Taxonomy (NCBI): domain Eukaryota; kingdom Viridiplantae; phylum Streptophyta; class Magnoliopsida; order Asparagales; family Orchidaceae; genus Phalaenopsis; species Phalaenopsis hybrid cultivar. The sequence goes on along the minus strand of JXCR01134021.1, from coordinate 179,891 downwards.
TAGGAGTTACTAAAATTTAGATTTAGAAATATAGTA